>JASANX010000778.1:0-22175 GCA_030849745.1 Trypanosoma scelopori
CCCTCCATGGGGCCGGTTTTGCGGCGCGCGCCGCCGCCGCCGCCGAGACTAGCTTTGGCGCGGAAGGGTTTCGCGGCAAGTGTTTATTATTTTTTTTTTAATGTGCTGCATGTGCTTTTTCGTTCTTGTTGTTGATTAGTGTCTGTGTTTTCCCTTCGCGTGTTTTTTGTAGCGATGTCTTTGCGCCAAAGCCGTGAGTTTTCCCAGTACGTTGGGGAAATTAGTCGTGTTCAGCGGCATCGTGTTGCTGATCGCGTGGAGAAATTGGCTCTGCACCAAAGTCGTTCCTGGTATTATTTTCTTGGCTGCGTGGCCTCCTGCGCGCTGGGCGTGATGGTTGTATTTAAACTCTGGGGTCCGCGTCACCTTTTGAAGAATAGCATGTACTATGCCAGACCCTTGCCGCCAGCTATCAGCATGGGTGTTGTGCTCTATGGAGTGGTCTATACTTGCCGTGGTATGCTGATGAGAAACCGAATATGCACCATGATGGAGGATTATGAATACGAGCTAAAGCGGATAAGTGCGCATCACTGTGAAGAAGGAGTGTCCCAGCTTGCATGGCTTCAGTTTGTAACTGAACAATTAAAACAAGGTGCGGAGCATCGTTTTGATTTTAAGAAGCTAAGAGGCGTGTGAAGATGAGCTAGAATTATATATATCCTGCTTCTCTGCCTGAAAACAGAACGACAAACGCGAAAAAGTGAACTCTGAATCTCCCACGAAACAAGTTCATCTTCCTGTTTTGATTCTCTCTTATACTTTTTTTTTTCCGTACCGCTTTTTTTTTTTTTTTGTACTTGAGTGGGGTTGGGGTGGTATATTTTCTCTCATTTTCAGTTGAAAAGCTCTGGAAATGGGGCCACAACATGAGCATGGTGTGGCCCTTCGGTTTGAGAAAGTTGCTGCGTTCTTTCTGGATGGGATCCCCAGGCCTTTTTTATATGTTTCTTCAAATGTGGAGCACGGTGTAACATTTGACTTTAGCTGTTTCGGGTTTTCGCCGGATTACAGTGGCCAGACAGAACCAGTTTGCTTCCCCGAGTTCCAGGAAAGTTGCTCCTTTACCCCCGTTTGTTTATGGCGATGCACATCCTCTTTTTCTTCGCCCAGTGCACGAATCGGCTCGCATTATTCTCCGTACGTGGGGACGTTTAGGTTTGATGGAAAGGGACCGATTGTTCAGCACATACCACCCAATTCCAAAGCTCATACTGTGAGAGTTCCCATTGAAGGTTGTGAGGGACCGAGGTGCACATCGTCATCATGTGACCGAGATATTCGAACCTCACTGTTTGTTGATTTATATGAGAAAGTCGCGGAGCGGTTTTTGACTCACGAGAGAGAGAGTCTACGACGTATAGTTTTACTGGGGTCCAAGGGCACACCTGCAAAGTATAGAGATGTTGTGGAGCAGGTTGTTTCTGAGATCCGAAAGCTGTTTGTTAGGGCTTGCTCTGAGGCTATATATGGGTATATGAGTCATAACATTCTTTTCCGTCGCATTGTGGCACCTTTATCACTAACTGTGCTTCCCGGCGACCAAATGGCATCCCAGATGGGCGTGACAGATAGCAATACCCGTTTGGAGAGACACCTGACCTTTAGCTCATCTCTCTCCTCCCTTGAGAGCTCCATGCGCTGGGGTGAGGGAACTCACCGTTTCTTCACTAACCTCCAAGAATGCTGGACGAATCGATTTGATAGGCTTGTTATCTTTGACACGACGACCACCTCTTGGCGAACAAGCGCTGACACTTTTCTTGCCCAGATAGGCTCCTCAATGAGAGCGGCCTTTGCCCTGATACGGATTGAGTTTTATACACGTGTTGAGCACCTTTTGCTTGGCGGCATCCGCGAGTCAAAACTGCTCTTGTCATCTGATTCAAAGGCCATGAAAGATAGCAACCTGAGTCGGATCTTTATGGCTACACGTGTTTTTCTTGTAAGCCACATTAGGTCCCTCATTCACGAGGCTTTAAAGGATTTGGTACACTTTTTTACAGCAGCTGGAGAGTCTGTTGTCCCTCCTGCAAAGGCCCGGAAAATGCCACTTCTGGAGGTACACCTTACTGTTGGCGACTGCAGCCTGCCACGTTCGCATTCCTTTGCCCAGCTACGTTTCGGTATCGCTGATCTTTTGGATGAGTTGCTCATTTCTGCTAATAGTCTTCCAGTCCCCGAAGTTGTTATTATGCGGACTCTCGATTTTGAAAGATGTGCGCTAAACTCGTTTGACTCCGCAGAAGTTTCTACGAAGGCAGTGCTACTACGGTCTCTTGATGCTGCTGGGGCAATGGTCGAAGAGTTGGCGGAAAAATACGCAGCCTTTTCAGATCCACCTTCAGTATCTGGGGCCTATTTTACTCGTACAAGTGAGGCAATTGTTCAAGCACATATTTCTCTGCTTCGTGAGGGTATTGAGAAAATTTCAAAGGTGTCGCCAGATATTGTGTTCTTTGGATGCATTGCCATTAATTGTACTGAGGTGAAAAGGTGCTACACGGAGAAATGGTCACGGTACATGGAGAACTATTTGTCTGCCATAAGCAGTGATATCCTGTCGTATTTGGTGTCAACGATCGAAAAATGTCGCTGCCATAATGAGCGCTTAAGCAGAGAGCCGAAAACTGTTGAGGAATTGGAAGAGCTGGGCCGTGCCATAAAGGATGCTGAATCTCTTTCAGGCGAAATCGAAACTAATAATTGTAAGCAGGTAATAGAGTGGTTTCATTGCTTGGAAATTCTTCGAATTCCTGTGGAGGCTCAACTCTATGCGTCGGCGATGGAATTGATGCGGACCCCAAGTGAGTTGATGCATGTGGTTTCAAAAGGTCTTGAGATTTGCACTCAAAGCAAACCACGTATTCTTGCGAACTTGAACGAACTCCGTAGTGATGCTCGCGGTCATGTGAAAATAATACGTGATGGTGTGAATGAACTACTGGGTCTCTTCAACCTTGATGTTTGTGATATAGCTGCTCAAACATGCGAAGAACTCCGGGTTGTTGTAGACCAGGTTGTCGAGGCGATTGATCATATTTTTTCTTGCGACCGTTCTTTAGAAATTGAACACGTGGACTGCTTTGAGGATTTCTTCCCCTTATTAGGCACTTTTGAAGTATTGGAACAATTTTGGGGTGCCATCTTTGATTCAACTGTCATTAGGGACTACTACAATGTCCCCGTGAACAGTCTTAGTGCACTGAAGGTGATTGAAGACGTTCAACAGTGCCGGCGACTTATTCACTCTTCCACGCGTAACCTTCGCGCTTATCCAGGTTTGGTGCGACTTGGCCGCCAGCAGGAGCAGGTTTTGGCAGATTTTGAGTCATTAGAAGGTATTCTTGTGTGCATAACAACCCCTGCCCTTCGCAAAAATCACTGGAAAGAAATCGCACGTATACTTGGTCTTCAATCAAACAACAATTCAACGATTGACTCCAACGTGACATTGAAACCTCTACTAGAGGCTGGCATCCATAACCACCTTGATGAATTGAAACGCGTTGTAGATCCCGCGGTTGTCGATTTTGAGACTGAAGCTTCCCTGGAACGTATGAAAAGTGAGGCAAAGAAGATCCCTTTTCTGTTTTGCCTTATTGAGGGAACCAAAGATGTTTTTGCACTGTCTCCTGTATGTAGGGATTCTATAAATTCGCAGTTGGAATCATTTTTACAAGATTTGAGAGTACTACGTCAACAAGCCTCTCTTAGTCAATTCGTACTCAATTCCATTAGTGAATGGGAGGCTGCGGCCGAAAAAATGCGAGGCACACTGTTATACTGGAAGGAGATTGAGCAGGAGTGGGTAGAGGTTCTGCGTTTTGGTGTGACTCTCGAGTCTCTGGAGGAGGGTGAGACGCCTGCAGCTGGCTCACGGGAGTGGAAGTTTTTGCAGGGAAAAATAGGCTCTGTCACTGATATTTTCAGTATTCTATTCACAACCCTACAGAAACCCCAATATACTCTTTTTACTGCCATGATGCAGGAAAATATACAAGAGCAGCTTAGCTTAGCGTGTACTATATTGGGCGACATCAGAAAAGTAATCACAAGTCTACTAGATGCAAGACGAGAAGCCTTTCCGCGATTTTGGTTTTTGAGCGATGCAGAAATGATTTCCTTTCTTTCAGTTTTCAATGTTTCAACGCTAACGCGGTTGCTCTCAAAGATGTATTCTCGTGTTTGTGATGTGGGATTGGAAGGCAACACGATCGTAGCATTCAAGACTGCTGATGGTGCGACACTCAAATCAGAGACCCCAATTTTTTCATCGTCCGTGCCCGTTGAGCGTTGGATGAAGACGTTTGATAAAACACTACGTTCCTCCTTGCTTCGTGAATTGCAAGCTTGTGTCAATAATCACTACCACATGGATTCCATGGCGTGGGTCTGTGATTCATGCGTACAGCTAATAGATGTTGCTCTTCGTGTTATTCACAATCGAGATTTTCGTGCAGCTCTTTCTATTGCTGGAGGTGCGGGTATTCACGCCTATTCAACACGCTTGGGTGATCTTACGGAAGAGTATATGCGCCTTGCTGCTGGATATATAGAGAGAGAAGAGCGACGCATTGTTTCCAGCGTCATCACTATTCTTTTGTACTGTAGGCGCGAAGTGTATTTAGCCCTAAAATCAGGTGTTCAGACAATAGATGATCTCGACAGAACACCCATGCTGCAGACTTTCATGGAGGGAGGTGAGATTGTTGTTCAAACCTTGGGATTTCGCCTGCCGTATGGTATGGAGTTTCTGGGGAACTACGATATTCCTGTCTTGTTTCCCGAATATGTCGAAAAGGGGCTGTGCTCCATCCTAGTATCATTTGCAGCCTCTTCTTTTCCTATTGTTGTTGGAAACCCCGAAAGAGAATCCAGCCTGGAATATTCTGCCCATTATTTGGGTCGTTTTCTTTTTCGCCTCCAATGCCACCCCGCACTCACTTTTGAGGGAGTCGTGCGAGGTTTGCGTGGTGCTTTGAGCGTGGGTGCTGTCTTTTGCCTAAATGATATTGACCTGCTCGAGATGAACCTTATTCAGCCAATCACGCAACTGCTTCAATCTGTCGAGGCTGCATGTCAGTCTGAAAAGGAGCCGTTGAATTATGATACTGTGAAAATTGACTTTGAAGTTGGTGAAACCAAGCTATGCGTCCCGAAAAACTCTTGCTTTCAGGCCGTCCTTGCAATGCCTAAGTTCAGCAATATTCCGACGAGTCTTAGTCTTGCCTTTCGGCCAATCTACATGCCATCATTGGATCTGAGAGTGATTGCCCTGGGAACACTTCAAGCGCTTGGGTATTCTCAATCTATGATGGTGGGGCAAAAGCTGGCAGCAATGTACGCTCAACTTATGGAGGTATCACCAAACATCTTTAGCATCAAAAAATTCGTCTACGTCATACAAGATGCTGCCACCCGTAACGCAGGGACGCTGGCTGAAAATTTATGTACATCATTCTTGCGCCAGTTCTGGCAGGTGACTCAGTTTAGCGATCGTTTACACAAACTTTTGGGGTGGAACATGGTTCACACGCTTGGTATTCCAGAGGAGCTCTGGGAGGATGCGGTGGAGGAGATAAAATCAATGTCCGAGTTTGATGGTGTGCTGGAGCGGTTCACCCAGTTTATGGAATGTAATTTAAGCGTTGCGCTTGTGGGGCCCGTCTACTCTGGCAAAACAAAATTATGGAAACGATGGATCGGCAATGCACATCACTCCGTTATTTCTTTCCGTCTGATGAGTTGTATGGAGATCTACGGTGACGCCTGTGAAGCTGGAGTGCTTGCTTCGCTAGCAAAGCAGTGGGACTCGTTGACAAACCACACGATCATTCTTGAGGATGCAGATCTGTCACAGGTCTCTATTGTTTTTGAAACCCCATTGTATGCAAGGATTCGACCGTATTCTGGACCAGATTTTATGAAAGGGCCATTGACACGTGTCATCGTAGTAAAGCCTGTGCTAGACAAGGTCAATCCGCGAGTGATGTCCGATTTTGCTGTTTTTAATTTACCGAGGGAAACCAACTGGAAGTCATTTTTAAAGGAACTGCTTCAAACTGCGCCATGTTATCATGCTGGTCTTGCCTTCTCTATTATGGTCGCATTGATCGATGCCATTCTCGACTCATTCATTCCCCTGGGACGGCTAACTGTGTCATGCGAAAACAGATTTGCTGTGGCTTCTGGGTGCTCGCAGCTTTACAAGCGCTGGTACGACTACGCACAATCACGGTGTGGGTGTCGTGACGAATGGGTCAGTGAGCAGGCCTTCGCAATGCAGTGCGCCGTGTTTGCAACCTGCTGGTTTCTCGGATCGCGTCTTTACATGGAACATCATATTGTGCTGCGTACAGCTCTTGAGAAGGTGCAAGCAAAGCTAAGGAAGATTGCGAGGGAAACGGGTCTTACCGAGGATGTGCTGCCGCCTTGCGACAGCGATATTCTGTCTTACATTGCAACACCTGCTGGATGGAAGAGGTTGGGTAGGGAAACTGAAGAGGTTGGCTTTACTACCGCGTGGGTTTTGAAATGGAAGGGTATGGACGTTCAGCGACCTGCCTGGTCGCAATTTTTTCCATTTCCTTCACGTGAGAGTACTTTTCTAGCCTTGGAACATCTTATCGGTGCCGGTCAGCCAGTGCTGCTTGTTGGCGGCGGTGACCAGGGAAAGTCCACCATCTTGCGTCAGATGCGGTGCAACGAGCGGTGGACACATCAGATGGTGTACAACAACAGGGACTGCAAGGCTTCTGAGATACAGGAGGCATTGTTGCAGAACTTGTCGCTGCGCCACTCCAAAGTATACGGTCCTTGCATCGGAAAAAAACTGGTGCTGTGCGTAGATGATGTGTATCTTTCCGGGGATGGTTTTTTTTCGCAGGCCATCCATCTTTTTTCTTTCATTGATCGCCTTTCCGCTATATGTCCACCGTCGCTTGGGTACATCCCCATCACTGATGTTGTCTGCGTGGGGACTTCCACACCTACCTCATTCTTCGATGAAAAAGTGGAGGGGATCTTGCTGCGATTGCAGCTTCCAGAAATAAATGACGCCGATGTGGTGGGTGGAGTTCAAGAGTTATTCAATCTTGCGTGTGCGGCGCGTCGCGGAATAAATATGTCGAAGGAGGTCGCTGCATTTCTTTCCGATATACAGAGCGTTGCGCTATACCTAATGCCGGAAGAATTGAAACGCAAACATGTAGACGGCGGTGCATTTCTCGGTATTGGCGAAGACAATAGCATGAAGGATGTGGCGCAGGAATTCTGCTGTCGTAGTATCTTGGGTTTTGCATCCCAAGGTGGCTTTTCTCTTTCATACATGCACATGTTCTTGAGAATATCCGATCGGGTGTTGCGTCTTCTGCGCAGTCCATTGACTGATGCTGAAGTTATGAAAAACATCTATGACTCGGTGTACACATTTTATATGGTAATGTTTAGTAACACGGAGAAGGGAGAGGTGCGGTTGCTACAAACACAACTCAAAAAGTCGGCGGAAGTGACCCTAAAAGGCTGTTTGGAGGCCGCTTCTGTTTCCTTTGATGATGTTTACGATGACAGAGTGGAGGAAGCATGTGATGACACCGAACTGCCGCCCTGCGATAGTGCGGTTGTGCAGCAATGGATGCGCAGCTATGACATGGGGCTGGGACCCAACGCAATTGAGGAATCTCTTAGCGCTAATGGCTCCGCAAGCGTCATTGTGGCTCCGCCACATCTGCCTAAGGTGAGGCCAGCGTCGGCGAGTAGCCAGGGAACTGCAGATAGAGAGATGAAGCCCCCACCTGTCTCAGTGGTACAATACGCGTCGAGATGGATGGCATCGCTGATCTCATCCCTGCACCAATGCCTTCGTCAAGAGCAAGTACATGTAGCGCTTATTGGACCTTACGATAATGGCATCCACCGAGCGCTGCGTATATGGGGAGCTGCTGTACGCATCCATGTTGCCTTCCTTCGAGACAACTATACTGGAGCTGATGCCAAGGAATACTTTAAGAAGGATCTCACTGAGATACTACAGCGCACATGCAGAAACGATGGTAGAATGGTGCTATTTGTACCAAACAGTGTGATGGGACTTGGGTGGCCGATGAGACGTTTGGATGTAATTTTTCGCGACGGCGATGTGTCACAGCTATTCACATTTGATGAACAGTTGTTTCTTCTTCACGGAAGGCGAGGCATTCGGCGGACCTCCGGACGCTTAACACCTGCTGAGCAAACTGAGCTGCGGCAACGCGTCTGCCGGCGCCTAAGTCTTGTCACACACAGCTTGAATTACGCGGAGATGAATCGTTTGGGAGGTGAAATCCCCTTTTTAACGTTCATGTCGCCCCTTCCGCTTTGTGCAGCAGAGATGTTGAGAGAACTCGTGGATTCGCTCTTTTACCTGGAGAAGACGAATCACTGTCTAACACTTCTACTTCCTGTGGAAAGTAGCGATAACACCAGGGAAAGAGTTTTCCAACATCCCCCAGAATTGGTCGGGCGGCCTTTCGGTCAGCTGCTGTGCGACATCTTTGACGTTGTGAAGGTGGAGGTCAACATTCAGCTGGAGCAGCTACTGGAGTTTGGTTTTCAGGTGCAGCAACTTCGTCATTTTCTGGGAAAACTTCGTCGCCAGTCTGCCCAGTCAAGACGCATCACAGAGCTCCCCGACACCATAAACCGAAAGATGTTGGAGTACGATGAAGCTATTAAAAAAGCTACGGAAGCGAAGAGGGTGTCAGAACGGCAGTTGCAATCCCTTCTCGCTCGCCTGCAATATCGCGAGAAACGTCTCTCGGAATATCAAGCTATAATAAACAATCTCATGCAAGAGGCCAACAGCGCCGAGGCGCTCATCACACGGGAGGAGGCGGATGTCCAGGCCAAGGCGGGGAGCGTCACAGCAGTGCTTAGCATGGCGGCGTCACGCCTGTCTTCCATGAAATCCACACACATCAAGCAATTCATCACTCTACCTCCACCTGCGAAGGGAAAATTGCTCGTGAAGGTGGTATGCAAGGTCATTGGCGAGGAGCTTCACCCTGGAAGTGCAAAGGAGATATGGGAGCAGGGAAAGGCGTTGATGGCGTCTCCGAATTTTTTCCCACGACTTTTGGCGGTGTCGCCAGGCACATTAGAGTATGAGTCTCTTGCTCCATTGCATGGGTCCTTGCGTGAAGTGCGTTATGGTGATATTTCCCCGTTTGCTGGCGCGGTCTCAGAGTATGTCCTGGCCATCCTGGAGGCGGCGCGCGTCCGTGAAGAGGTGCGAGAGGTGGATTTACGACTGAATGAAACACGCCTCAACTACTCGTATACCCGAATCAAACTGGATGGGGTAATGAATCGGATGAATACAACCATGAAGAAGATCAACGATGCTCGGACTGATGTGAAACTTCTGGAGATGCGGTGCGAGCATCTGAAATTGGTGATTGATGATGCAGAGAAGCGTCGAAATGCCATTCTTCTTCTTACAGACATCGTGGATCGGTTTAGCCTCTTTCACTCCCTGGAAGAAAATGGAGCAAAGGAGGTGCAAGCTGAAAAGGGGGAGGGCGCTATCCTCATGTTTTCCGCCCACCATGCATTCTTCGCAATGCTCCCATTAGATCAGCAACGGAAATGCTTTAGTCAACTGCATACGCTGCTCAATGCCTGGGGTATCGAGGCGCCATCTAGACTGGATAATCCCATATTCTCGCTGCTGTTTCCGAGTATTACAGATATTTCAGATAGCGCACTTGTGGAGACACTCTCATTTCACGAGAAGCTGTGCGTCGGCGCGTTGCTGCAGAAGGTTCACTTTCACTGGCCATTCTTCGGTGGTGTGAGCCCTGTGTTTGAAAGGGTTGTGAAACAGTGTCTCAAGTCCATGTCGGGTGACTGCATTACTATATCTGCATTGGACACGAAATTTGTCAAAAGTTTGTTGGATGCGGTGAGAAATGGATCAGGTTTGTTAGTTTGCGATGCCACGGTGTCTTTTGTGCTGGAGATGTTGCGTCCGTTACTACTACTACGGCAAATTCTCCGTGATGAGGCGGCTTGGAAGAGGAAAGTGAATTGCTCGCTGTTTGGGGAAAATGTTGAGGTAAAATCGAGTTTCTATCTCGTCTGTGTTTCCCCTGCAGTTGTGACATGCGACGAGGCGGGGCATGTGGCTTCGCGCTTTATGACCATCACCAATTTCCATTCCTCATCGACTTTGAGAGACCGTGTGCACGCGACAGTGCTTCTGAGCCCTACTGTTTGCGATGAATCTGAGGTGAACGACATTTTCGGTGCACGAAATGACGAGGATGCGAAGATACTTGGTGGTTTTCGCGATGCTCTACATCAGACGACTGCATTGCTATGCGATGACATTGATGACATCGCTGGAAACAAGGACAATAGGCTTGAACAGCTTGGAACTCTTCTTGGGGATATGAAGACGTATCATGCACGTATCGTGCACCTTTCCATGGTGCAGCGGAGTGTGCAGCGACAACTTCAGGTTTCGTGGGTGCAACTTACTAAGGGTGTCTGCTGCGTAGAGCATGCTCTTTATGTGATTGAGGGCAAGATACTTGGAAGACAGTGGAACTTGGGCAGGTTGGAGGCACTGGTGCTGAGTGCGACAGATTTGATGCAGCCGTATCTTCGGCGACTATCACCCAACGCTTTTAATGCTCTACCAAAGCCTCACATGGAGTTCTATGCACTAATAAACTTTGTTGAGAGAGTAGTGCAGGTGTTCGCATGCAGCTGGCCATGTGAATTGCGTGGGCTGTTCGCATGGTATATCCTCTCCAGTGTTGTCAACGGCTGTGAGGTTGTCGTGCGTCTGCGTGGGGAATTATACTCTACATCAACAGTGGTGCTTAATCAGGAACAGTACAAGGTGTTGAGTCTCTTGCTCAATCGACAGGATGAGGTTGTGGATAAACAAGTTGTGCTCCGTGCGTACGCCGCGTCATCTGATGCTCTCCTCAACGAGTTGGCTCAGGGGGATAACCCCGGTTTTATTGGCAATACCAACCCCGCCACCCCCACATGTGATCACTCGGTGTTTCTAGATAAAACTACAAACGGACCCGGCGAAGGACTTATTCGCAACCTCTTTGCCCATTGGGCGAGACTGGAGTACACAACATGCGAGTTAATTGCCTCATGCCTGTACGATGCATTTCTGTTCGCTGTGAAGGAGCAAAATGCTGAGAGGGGGGGTGAAGTTGCGCTCCTATACGAATGCGCCCACCCTGCAAACGTGCATTCCAAGGAGGCGAGGACGCGCTTCTGCTCAAATGCCGGTATTCCCCTCTTCTTGAGGGCAAGAGATTTGAGCTATGCGCTGAAAGATTTTGAACAACGGGTCAAGGCGGAGAAGCTCTGGTACCAGATTTGCCATGTTTACGATACACACGATATACATGAGCTTATGAAGAAAATAACCGAGTGTTTTGGTACTTTTCCTCCCAGTGGCAATCGCGGTCATTGTATCATGGTCATATTGGTGCCTTCTGTGGATGTCTCCAATGAACCCCGATTCATTCAGTCACTGTCAACGCAGCTCTCACGCTACTGCCGGTACGGGACATGGGGTCTACAAAGAAATAGGGAGACAACTCGTTTCCCAGTGCTCTTGTGCTGGACCGTGTTGGGCTCGCCGAGATTGAACCACAGCATATATATCCGAGTATTAGAGGAATCTTGCCTCACCCTAACCGCCGAAACGTCTCTCTCAGAGGGGTTCCTCCCTGACCTCTTGCAGGACAGCAGCTTGTTTAGGTCATGGAGGCGGAAGGGCGCAATACTCCTCCTGGATTCGTCTCCCACAGCAGACCATTCTTCCGATAAGGAAGCCCGTGGCGGCGTCTACATGCGAGAAGGCTCTTTTTTGTCGACGACTGCCAAGTTGTCTAACGTCATTGAACTTCACGTTGGGCTCGCCACACGGCAGAGCATGCCGCGTGCCCTGTTCGAGGAGGAGGGTTTGGGTTCTATCTTCTCCGTACTGCTTCAAACAAGCATTAACTCCGATGACCTCGCCCTCATTTTGCGGCTCATGGCAATTTGGATGATGAATTACCGAAACGAGGCCACGAAAAGGTCAGGAAAACGGTCGCTGCGTTTCTTGGGCTCCTTGGGAAATACGCATTCATTCTCTGATCTTGATCAACCCGCTGGACAGCCACGACGAAAATCTTATACCAACTACAGTGACGATTATCATCTTGACCGGATCAACAGCGCGTTTAGTAAGGTGGCATACAGTATTTACACTGCTCGTATGAATACTTGGGGTCGATTAGCCGTCGCTGAAATGTTGCGCCAGAGGTCATCCTCACACTTGACGGAGGGGACGCAACTCATAGGCACTTTTGTTGCCGTTGAAGAAGCTATCGAGGCTGGGGGATCGGGTTCTTCATTCCTGACAGAGCTCCGGCAGTCAAGCGAGGAACTTCTAGACCTTTCTGGAGACGGGTCTTCTGTGGCGGCGTACCGCAAAATGGTGAGTGAACTCATACAGAGCATTATTTACGGCCGCCGTACTCTTCCAGGAATAGTGGTAGGGTCTGACAAGGAAGCTAACACAGCAGACTCGGCGAGAGACGTGTCAAAGACCTCGCTCACTCCAGAAACAGAGGATATATCGGAGTCTACACATCTGAGTGACATTATCCAGTTGGTGTTTCTTTGGGAAAAGAATCACGGAGAAAGCCTTGCTGTGTCGCTGGAAGGGGCGGGGCACACCATGACAGCTTTGCGTGTGCGGGCGGCGATGGCACGGCTCAGATGCTGGTTGCCTGGGAACACCCTAACTGTATGGTTGCCGGCGCTTCGGTACCCGCGACTACTATTGTACATATTTGCAGCCCAGGCAGTGAGCCGAAAGGCGGACGATTTCAGCCGTGTTGAAACTGTGCTTGTATTGCTTCGACGGTACAATCTTGTGCACGATGACATTGTTCTTTTAGGCGCGGCGCTCTCCAAGCCCTTGGAACGAGAGGTTCTGTCTCACACCGATTGGGATGCATCCCAACTGATGTGGAACAAGGGTTCTGATGTGAAAGAAAGTGAAGAGGACCTCGTCCTCGCGATTCGTTTCCGGTGCAGTCCCGAAAAAAATGTAGAGGAATCACTGGGCAACATGCTGTGGGAGCTTCGCTTCGATGAAAGGCGGCAGGAGCCTCGTGAAACCTCTTCTCCAACGCAGTTTACGTTGTGGAAGGGGGTGTCAGCAAAACTCTTTCCAAGCATGTGGGAGATACAGTCGGCATGCTCCATCCCTGTCATCGGTGCGGTACCACCGGCTCCCTCTGTCCGTGCGAGGAATGGGGATACCGCCGGGGAGGTGGAGATGGAAGATGCGGATGAGGATGAGAGGAGGGGCAATGGTTGGTGTCTTCTTTTTGATCTCCCGTTGTGTGTCATCGTGACTGGAGGCGATGACGTGCGGAGGAGGAAAATTTTCTCGAAGAGGCCTCAACCAGCGCTGGGGAGGCCCATGCCAATAATGCAGCAACAGCAACAATCAGGAGATGCATCAGTGGGGGAAGTTGTCTCCGTACTCAGTGACAGCATGAGCTTTTTCGTGAGAGTGTCATAGCCTTCTCACACCTTGTGAGGTCCCCCGCCTGCCCCCCCCTTTTTTTTTTTTTTTGTTCTTGTTCTTGTTGTATCTGTGTGTGTGTGTGTGTGTGTGTGTTTGTCTTGTTTTCAGTTTTCATCGCATCTTTCTCGGCTTGTTTGCTGCCGTTCATCATGTACACCAAAGCACACACTCACACTGTCTCTCCTCCTCCGCTGGGAGGATTGACCTGCATCTGTCGCTGCGGTGTCCCTTCTTGCACCGTTCCTTTGATCGTTTGTATATATATATATATATATATACACACATGTATATGTTGATGCATGTGTGTGTGTGTGTGGGTCTGTCACCGCCCCCCCCCCCCTTTTTTTTTTTTTAATTTATTTATTTATTTATTTTTAATATATATATTTCTCTTTCTCTGCAACACGCAGACGTACTGCTTCGTCTCTCTCTGGAGTGTATTCCTTCGTTCCTTTGCATTCATGTTTCCTTGCTTGCCCCGTTTGCTCTACTTCTTATGTGTGTGTGTGTGTGTGTGTGTGTGTGTGTGTTTGTTTGTTTGTTTGTTTGTAATTGTTCATCCATGGGGCGAAAGGAACGTGCGAAGATCGATTCCACCTCCACACCCCTCTCTTGTATTAATGGCGACACACATGGTGACGCTGCACAAAATCGGATGTAGTCTTTACGAAGCGGAAACACTCTGTGATGCCGGCCACGTACTGCTGGACGCCGTGCCGCGGTGGCTGCCGTGGATGAGTGCGGGTGTTTCCATTGTGATGTACATCACTTGGATTCGCTTGCGTCTCTTCATTGCCAGATGGCGCCGCACTGCTCGGAGGCGGGTGGAGCGAAAGTACATGGCGCTAGGGTACCTGCATGGTTGCACTCCGCCGCCACCATGTGAGTCTCTCACTCTCGTAGGGGACGACGACGATGATGACGATGACGATGACGACGATGCCGTCGCTAGAAACAGCGAAGTGAAGGACGACACTGCGCTGACGGAGTCTGACATTGAAGAGTTTCGATGCAGCCTTGGCATTCGTACCCCACGCGATAACGATCTGCTGGGGATGGTGGAGGAAATGTTGCTTGTGGACGACATCCCGGATGGGTGGGTGCTGTATCGCACTACCGCTGGCCTTGTGCGATTCATGAATCTCAACACACAGGAGCTCTTCTTCTTCCACCCGGGAAAGCGTGCGGAGGAGCGATACATCCGCGCAGAACTGCCGCGACGAAATAGGGCTACGATGGAGGCCAAGTACAACATGTCCTACAACGATGACGAGAGCGGCCGTCGCATCACTACTGCAGCCGACACCTCTTTTGCACCCCGGAGGCATTGCAAGAGAAGCGGCTACAATGACGTTGTTGACGACAACAATGGAAACAATAAAAGCGATGAAACGATGTTGGGTTTTAGCGGTGGCGATGATGATCGTAATGATGATGATGATGAAAAAGATGAACATTCAACGTTTCGGCGCTTGTTCCACTACTTTGTGGAGCGTGAACAGCGGAGGATAGAGAGGGATGTCGAGTTGAAGTTCCGACAGTCCAGTGTTGGTGGAACCAGCAGCCTCGAGACACCACAAGCCGAAGGTCGAAGCCTGCGTGTGCTGCCGGCAAATGTAGTACACCACAACCCCCCTGCGAAATGTGATCTGTTAAGCTGACTCCTGTGCACACACACACACTCTCTCTCCATCGTGAACCTCCACCGCCACTGCATCATGGTGCTTTCATATCTGTTGTGGAGAGCGTATCTTTGGTGCTTTTCTTCTTGGAGTTTAGCCGAATGACAAGGCGTCACGTGAGGCCGGGTGATCCCGGGGTGTGATGTGGTTCTGTGATAAGATGGCAAACAAACAAGAAACAATCAAACAAACAAACCCCCCCCCCCAAAAAAAAAAAAAAAAAAAAAAAGAAAAAACATCCCAAAACAAAACAACAACGAAAGAGCTCAATTAAACGCAGATGGTCTCTGCTGGTCAACGTGGAGTGAGAGTGTGAGAGAGACTGCGAAAGAGAGAAAGAAAGAGGGAAAGTGGGGAAAAAATAAAATTATGGCTTCTTCTGTGAATATTCAATATACCTTTACACCACATGTTCCTTCTTCTTCTTCTTCTTCTTCACCTCAGCTGCACTTGACAGCCGTTGATGGCCGCTCGCAACGGTCCCTTTTCCCTTTTTCTATTCCCATTACTCCCCACACCTCTTCCTCCTGTTGTATCCGTACCACGCTAGCGCATATTAGGATGCCCGGCAAGGAAGCGAAGAGGGGCGCCAAGCCCGCGGCGAAGCCCGCAGTGAAGCCCGCTGCAAAGGCTGCGGCGCCGTACAAGAAGGTGGCGACACCCTCACAGTTTGTGGCGCGCCCGAAGAACTTTGGCATTGGCCATGACATCCCGTACGCTCGAGACCTCTCCCGGTTCATGCGGTGGCCCACGTTTGTGACAATGCAGCGCAAGAAGCGCGTGCTGCAGCGTCGTCTGAAGGTGCCACCTGCATTGCACCAGTTCACAAAGGTCCTTGACCGCTCTAGCCGCAACGAGCTGCTGAAGTTGGTGAAGAAGTACGCCCCCGAAACACGTAAGGCGCGGAGGGACCGCCTCTCGAAGGTGGCACAGGAGAAGAAGAGCAACCCGAAGAAGACGGTGTCTACGAAGGCTCCTCTCAGCGTCGTCACGGGACTGCAGCAGGTGACGCGCGCCATTGAGAAGAAGACTGCGCGCCTCGTGATCATCGCGAATAATGTGGACCCGATCGAGCTCGTGCTCTGGATGCCGACGCTGTGTCGCGCCAACAAGATCCCGTACGCCATCGTGAAGGACAAGGCGCGTCTTGGCGACGCGATTAACCAGAAGACTGCAACGAGCGTCGCGATTACTGACGTGAATGCGGAGGATGAGGCAGCACTGAAGAATCTCATCCGCTCTGTGAACGCGCGATTCCTGGCCCGCAGTGACGTTATCCGCCGCCAATGGGGAGGGTTGCAGCTTTCGCTACGCTCTCGTGCTGAGCTGCGCAAGAAGCGTGCGCGTGCCGCCGGCAATGACGCCGCCGCGGTTACCTCCTCGTAGGTCAATTTCGCTTCTTTTTCTCATGCGAGGGGGATGATTTGCGCGAATTTACTTCCTGTTTTTTTTTTGTTTTGTTTTTGCGTTCTGTTTTGTAATCTAAAAATTTCTTCTTTTTTTTCTCTTCCGGCTTGCGGCGTTGATTCCCTTCTGTTACCCGCGCTACTCTGCGGTCGGGTGGGTGATGCCACACCTTGGATACCGGCACACTGCGTGGATGGACTGCTCTCTTTTCCACTCATTCTCTGATGCGTTTGTCGGCCTGAATGAATGAATTCCTGCGACGCCATGTATGTAGAAACGGATTGAAAGGAAAGGAGGAAAAATGCCCGGCAAGGAAGCGAGGAGGGGCGCCAAGCCCGCGGCGAAGCCCGCAGTGAAGCCCGCTGCAAAGGCTGCGGCGCCGTACAAGAAGGTGGCGACACCCTCACAGTTTGTGGCGCGCCCGAAGAACTTTGGCATTGGCCATGACATCCCGTACGCTCGAGACCTCTCCCGGTTCATGCGGTGGCCCACGTTTGTGACAATGCAGCGCAAGAAGCGCGTGCTGCAGCGTCGTCTGAAGGTGCCACCTGCATTGCACCAGTTCACAAAGGTCCTTGACCGCTCTAGCCGCAACGAGCTGCTGAAGTTGGTGAAGAAGTACGCCCCCGAAACACGTAAGGCGCGGAGGGACCGCCTCTCGAAGGTGGCACAGGAGAAGAAGAGCAACCCGAAGAAGACGGTGTCTACGAAGGCTCCTCTCAGCGTCGTCACGGGACTGCAGCAGGTGACGCGCGCCATTGAGAAGAAGACTGCGCGCCTCGTGATCATCGCGAATAATGTGGACCCGATCGAGCTCGTGCTCTGGATGCCGACGCTGTGTCGCGCCAACAAGATCCCGTACGCCATCGTGAAGGACAAGGCGCGTCTTGGCGACGCGATTAACCAGAAGACTGCAACGAGCGTCGCGATTACTGACGTGAATGCGGAGGATGAGGCAGCACTGAAGAATCTCATCCGCTCTGTGAACGCGCGATTCCTGGCCCGCAGTGACGTTATCCGCCGCCAATGGGGAGGGTTGCAGCTTTCGCTACGCTCTCGTGCTGAGCTGCGCAAGAAGCGTGCGCGTGCCGCCGGCAATGACGCCGCCGCGGTTACCTCCTCGTAGGTCAATTTCGCTTCTTTCCTTCTGATTTCCTGCCTCAATTCCGTGTTTTTTTTTTGTTTATGTTTGGGGTTTTGTTTTTTTATGACTTTCTTTGTACCTCTCGTCAAATTGCAGGATGCAATGGAGGCTTTACTCGTGTTCTTGCCATGCTTCCACCGTCATCCAGTGGTGTTGAGTGCGTTTTAGAGTCCTTATGTGTGTGTGCATATTCTTGCCCTTGTCGTTTCACTGGGTTGTGGTGAAGCATCCCCCTTCTTCGCAGTAGGGGCAGCGGCAGCGGCGATAGCACCAGAAACCTCTCGCTTGGTTAGGAGTGGGAGGGGTTGCGAGCTGGTGTGCTGCCGCAGGCGAGGCAGAGTGGGGTGAGGAGGAGACAAGGCTGGACGGAAGTGAAGAGGCACGAGGGTGAAAAGCGGGCGGACCGGAAAGAAGGCAGAAGAAGAAGAAGGCAAAAAAAAAAAGCGACTTCCTGCGTAGAACGGGACGACACACACATACACACATACATACACACCTTGATAGATTTAGTAGGAGGGAAAACGGAATGTCAAATGTTGCCACTGAACTGGCGGATGATCTCCAGCTGGTGCTGGTGCAACTTTCCAGGGTGACTGAGGCCGTTGTGACTGCCAACACTCTGCAGGAGAAGAAGGTGGCGGAGATCGTTGCGCGACCCATCATGCGGGAGGCGCGGAGCAAGATCAGCATGCTGCGAGCCGAAGTGCGGCGAACGCAGGATCCCACCACACGGGCGCAGTACGAAAGGGTTTGCCACGATGCACACGAAAAGGTCCGTGCAATGGATGCCGAGATCCGGCAACAGATTTACCCACATCATCCGACGCGACGGGCGAAAACGTATGCAGAGCGACGCGAGGAGGAGTTGATGGGCGTCGGTGGGGCCGACGGGAGGGGGTTTCAGGACTCCAACCAGGTGCTGCAGGCGGCGGTAAACATGCAGAAGGACGCACTGCTTTCCCTGGAACGGGCAGAACGACTGCAACACAAGACAGAGGAAACGGGTCAGGAAACACTCGTAACCGTGCAGCGACAGATGGAGGAGATGTACCACGTGGATGAAGAGCTCGTGAATATGGAGGGGCAACTCCATCGGGCGACAAATGATGTGAAGCGGTTTTATCGTCGGTTGGCGGGTGACCGATGCTTCATTTCGTTGTTTGGCATATGTGTGGTGGCACTGGCTGTGCTTGTGTTTGTATTGTTCTACAGAAAACGACACAGGTGATTCAAATCAGGACGGGCGATGCGATTGTCCTCCACCCATCTGCTTGTCTTTCTTCCTTTGCGTCTAATTCGTTTCCCTTCTTTCGTTTCTTTGGTGTGTGTGTGTGTGTGTTTTCTTCTTGTTTCATGTCTTAAGCGGTTCCGCGTTTGTCTCAGGGTTCCCTGGCGTGCTCTGTGGCGTGTGCCGTCTCTCTCCCTCTCGTTTCCCTCCACCCACACCGCGTTTACATTCTCTTTCATTGTTGCATTTCATCTGTCTTGTATGTGTGTGTGTGTGTGTGTGAATATATATATATATATATATATATATATATATATATATATATATATATTCGTTTGCTGGTGGCTGACTGACATGACGGACGACTGCGTGTGTGCATGGCGCTCATAAACAGCGGTCTCTGGGATGCAACGCGTGAGAGGAGGAGCGATTGCCTGATCTTCGGATTCGGCTCTTGTTAACCGTCTTTCATTCGCTTTACTTCTGTCCGACCTTCTCTCTCACCCACAGAGTGAGTGAGTGAGTGGGTGGGGCGGATGGTGCAGGCGTGTCACAGCCGCCCACCACCACCACCACCACCACCACCACCACCACCAACGACGACGACGACGACGGATATGGCACACCACTGCGCGTGCATTCATGATTCATGGATGGGGGAAGAAAAAGAAAGTAAGGGAAAAAAGGGTGCCACCAGTAACTCAGCAGCAAAGGCAGCATGTCTATTGAAGTGGTGCGTGTCTCCACATCCCACAACAACAACAACAACAACTGCATGTTAGACGAACCGCTCATGGGGGAATGCCACTCACCACTTAAGTGATCTTCCGTGTGTGTGTGCACGGAACCCTTCTGAGTGCCTCACTCCTTCTTGTGTGTGGGGGAACTAACGACGTGGAGGAGATCCATGTGTTGGAAAGGACTCTGCGGGGATGTTTTGTGCAGCGGGAGGGGGCATCTCAGTGTGCCTCTTTCGTGTGTTTTTTTTTTTTGTTTTTTCCACCCATTTAACGTCCTGCGCACCAGAATAGAAATTTTACATTACACAACCAGCGAAACAAACAAATGAAGTGAAACGAAATCTGGCAAATGGAGTACCACGGCACTTCATTTGCAGCCGCACACAAAACGGGGTGTGAGTGAATGAGAGAGAGAGTGTGTGTGTGTGCATGACGTTTAAGGCAACCATGTGTTAAAATCGGCTTTTCTGGCAGGCTTGTGCTCGGCTTCCTGCATCTGTCAAGGTGCGGGGCTGAGGCCCTGCGCTGCAACTATGTGCATCACTGAGAGGCATCGCATCCTCCTCCTCCTCCTCCTCCTCCCATCTCGCTTGGTTTTATCCTCTCTTTTCCCTTTGGTCATATATTCACGCATATGCCGTTTGCTGCATCTACACTTGCGTGTAGCCACTCCTGTTTCTGCTTCCCGCCTCTCTTTCATGTGTTTGCATTGCCACCTTCCTGAAGGTAGCGAGGTAGCGGAAAGCAGCAGGCAGCGGAGTGGGGCAGCTGAGGTGAGGTGAGGGCGCGGACGACTCCGACTTTCTTGTTATCGACTGCGCGCGAGGGCAATACCAACATCATCACTCTCATCATTCATTGATAAACGCTGCGTGCCACTTTGTTTCAGACGGAAACAAAGTGGGGCGAGGGGCGAGGGGGGAGGACGAAAAACGAAAAAAAAAAGAAAAGGGGGGTGAGTGGAGGAGAAGAACGGGAGGCTGAAGTACGAAAAAGAGGAACAAAAACTAGAAGAGTATATATATATATATATATTTATATATTTATTACAAACCCCTCCCCCACCCCCCCCCTTTTTTTTTTTTTGCGTTCTTGCGTTTCTGTCGTTCTTCTGTAGTCAACGCTGTCTACACACATGGGGGATATCCGTCGTGAGGATGCATGTAGATGGAGGGAGGAGGATGGGGATGCGGCCGCTGTCCTATCAGAGCGATCTGACCTCTACATCCCAGAGGATGACGTGTCTTTACAGTGGCTGAGCAAGACGCTTCTCTGGACCATCATCGCACCATTGGATCGCCTGAAGTTCATATTGCAGTGCCAAAATGAGCTGCAGCGTCTGGGAACATTAGCAAAGCCGTTTCGTGGGGCGTGGCAGTGCGCCCGTCAACTCGTTGCTGTTGAGGGGTTCCGCAGTTTCTGGCGCGGGAATCTTATTCAGGTGGTTTCTCTGTTTCCCATGGAGATTGGACGTGCCTTTATCGAGCTTCCGACGCGGACGTTTGTATTCAACACCCTCAAACAGAACTCGGTATTTGGGTACACGGTCGCCTTTTACGCGGCGAGCATAGCTGGGACGTTTGCGGCCTTGATGTTGTTGTACCCGTTTGAATTTGCCCGGTTTCGCCTTGCGGTGGACATCAAGCCGTTTCGCGGTGCCACATACGAGTACCGCCATACTGTAGCGCTTTTTTCTCACCCTGTCCTGCGGGAGTCCCCGCATTTGCTGTACAGGGGTATTGGTCTCCACGTGCTTGGAAGCCTAGTTTACCTCTCCGCGCACAATGCCATGCATGAAGTTGTACGCCCATTTACCCCACCTGACACGCCACAAAGTGGCATTGGTACCATAATGACGCACATTGGCATAGGTCTCACAATATCGATGGTGTCTACGCTATGCCTCTACCCCATCGATACTGTGAGGCGGCGCATGATGATCGCGACGACAGAGATAGACCTTCGATACCCATCCGCTCGGCAGTGTCTGCGTCATATCCTGCGAACTGAAGGCCCGACAGGGTTGTATCGTGGGGCAGCCTTCGGACTAGTGCGGACGGCCGCCACATCGGCAATCTACGTGTGGGGGTATATTTTCACCTGAATGAAACGACAAGAGGTGCGTGTGTGGGCCCCGTGTACAGTCCGAGTGCGGCGTTGGTAATGGTTGGTGGCGTGAGGTTTTCACCCCTTTTATGTTGGTTTCCCTCCGCACTCCTGGCGGGGACAAACAAAACATCATCAAGCCAAGAGGGTGATGGCCTTTCCTGACACACACATATATATATATATATATCTTGCGACAAGCGCATTGTAATTCCCCCTCCCCCCTTTTTTTTTCCTTCTCCATATCCTTCTGTTCTTTTGTTAT
>JASANX010000779.1:4704-22445 GCA_030849745.1 Trypanosoma scelopori
GGGGGGGTTTGTGTGGAGGAATGAACTCCTTTTCCACTCCCTCAATCAATCACCAGCGGTAGCCTTGTCTGCAAAACTCATGTTTGGTGCTGTGCATCAGCGTCAATATCCGAACGCAATAACATTAGCATAAACAAACAAACAAAAAACGCCAAGTCATCTCCAACACAAAACCTGAAACACTTTGAAACAAAATTAGACACAACCATCCATAACTGCTATCCCGCTATTTCTAGTAGCAAACGACACGTGCAGCAGACTCCCTTCGCTTGCATCCCACATTGAAGCAACACTTTTCCCCCCTCCCCCATTTCTTCCACTCATCTCACCATCCCGACTACCGTGCGCATATGCGCGCCTTGATAAGCCCCCACACCCATCAACCCTCTCACACCCGACATCTATTCGTCTACCCGATCGTCCATTTTGGCCGCTGCTGTTTTTGTTTTGTTTTCTCCTTCCTCCACCTCCCCATTTCTTATTGGTTCTGCTTACTCTTGTCTTTGCATGAAGAAGTGTCAAAGAGCAACACACACACACACACACGCCTCACGCCCATATATATAAATATAAAGAAGAGAACGAGATGAACACGTCAGGCTACCACCGAAAATCGTTAAATATGTTCCCAAGGTTCATGTAAGTCCCATGGAGATCGCTATCGGAAGAGTCGTTGTTGTGCTCCGCGAAGAGCTTCACAGCAGGAAGCGGGGGACAGAGGTTGTAGTTCTTATCATCGGGGCGGTTCGCAGGGGACCAGCCCTGAGTGATGCGTGTGAGCATGTGGTGAAAAGGCTCCCGTCCCTGCACAAATTCCTTCATTTTGGCCCTCACCGCAGGCGGAAGATTCGCTTCAAAGTGTAGCATGAGTGTATCGAGCTTTCCCATCTGGCTCTGAAAATAGACCACCTGGTCACCGTGTCGAGACATATTACGGTATGACTCCACCACGCTTTCCCTATGCAGCAGCGAGGCGTAGTAGGGGCGTTTCCATTCGAATTTGCTAACCTTTCCGAGTTTGACAGCTGGTGCCCCACCCCAAAGTTCACCGTCGCCGATCTTTGTGTCTTTGGTGACAATGCTACCCGGGAGAATGTGAACCATTGTTCCAGTCGTCACTCCCTTCATGATCTTCGTGTTGTGGCCAATGCGGTTAAAAGGGCCTATGGAGCAACTATCCAAGAAACAGTTTGGCTCGATGATTGTGTTCTGCATGATGCGACACACGCCGTCCATGCCATCCCACTGCTGATATGGATTGATGGCCTCGTGTCGCTGGTATGCCAGGAGGTCTGTTGGTGCGTCACTGACAATACATGTGTTTTCCAGCACCTGCACACCCTCAGCAATGTACACGCAGTTTGTGTCACCCTTCACCGTGACGCCCTCCATGATGACGGAACCCATGCCAACTATCACCTGTCCAATTAGCGATGCCGTCTGCCCAATGTACTCTGCCGAGGACTCAACAGAGGCGTGATAATTGTTTGGCACCTTCTGGTAGAAGTACAGCTGGGCACACACGCGATTCATCGAGAAGGGTTCCAAATAGTTGTCGTATAGGACCTGCATGAGCCGTGAACCCTTGCTGATAGGCCCATAGTCTCCGTACGATAGCTGCATGAAGGCACCGTCGTAGTGATTCATCGGGCCCCACTGAATGAGCCCAATTGGATGCCTCGGGTCCTCCGGGTCTGTAATGACACCTGCGCGATCGTTCATATTTGTCATGGACGTACCACCCTGCATGGTGAGCGTCTCCACCGGCAGCTGCTTGATCCAGCTGACCCATCCAGGCCCCGCATAGCGCCCTTCCATGTGGCCCCAGAGGATGTCGGGGTGTGCCGGCCCAATTGCATCGGATGCCACAGAGCGGGCGAGAGTGCGGCGAAGCATGTCGCCGTCCGGCAGAAAACACAAGGGGGAAGGCTCGAGAAGTGAAAACGGGACGGATTACAAATCGACTAATGACTAGAGACAAATACAATTTCTTTGTATGTATATACATATACATGAACAAGATCAACAGGGAAGAGATGCGATGAGAGAAGACACACACAGAGAGAGAAAGGGAGGAGGAGGGAGAGGGGGAGGGGCTGTCAATACCAACGTAAAGCGCAGGAAGATGTGCATCACAGCCTCGCTCTGCAGGTGCAACCCACACAGCAGCAGCAGCAGCAAGCAACAACAACAACAACAACAACCGCCACTCACCCCCACATTCAGCCGTCCTTCTCAAGCGCATGTCAACCAAATGACCCGTTCCAATCAATGTATCAATCATAATCCTTTCGGCACACATATGGTGCAGTCTGAGGGCGGTCATTGCACGAAGACGACATACCTGCTTGGCATGGGATGGCTAGCACGAGCGTAGGTAAAGAAAAACCCAGGGAGTGCAGGTGCACCTGCAGTAGAATCGAGCAGCACAAAGGCGTGCCTCGAGCTTTGCAGCACATCCGCATGCGCAGTGCAGAAATGCTTGCGGGGAATAACTGGCCCACAGAGTGTTAGTGCGATTATTTCCGCATCCGTCACCGGGACGGCGAAGCGAGAGAATCTTGGGGATGGGGAAGAGCAGTCGGAACACATCCAGCGCCATGCACTCTTCCCGCAGTAACACAATTGTCAAACGGGCTCACAACGTCCCAACACCGCAGACCCCGCACCTCTCACACAAATACCCTCGCACAGAGACTCCCGCCAGTCGTGTCGACGATTATGATGATGATGATGATGATGACGATGGTGGCGGCGGCTGCATGAGAACGACACGCATTTCACTGGAGGCGCGTTCCATCCGATTCATGCGTGGAAACACACACACACACACACACGGCCGTCATGAGCATTCATTCATCGAGAGCATTAGTGGCAATGCAACACAACAGCTGGCAGCCGAGTTTGAGAAATAAGTGACAGAACCGGAAGCAACCGCCAAACATTATATTTATACAAATATAAATGAAGCAAAAGAAAACCTCCATGAGAATGTGCCCCCTCCACCTCCATCTCTTTTCTTTTCCTCTTCTTTTCTCTCATCATCTCCGACGCGCATATTTGCACATGACCCTGCACGTTCATCCTCCCCTATGAAGCCGCGTGCCGAGCTGCTCCTGTGCCCTCAGCATGCACGAGAGGGTGAAACAGACGAGTCGGCGCGAAAGGTCCCCCACGTCGCCCCAAGGGGAGCGCAGCGACGCGCTCTGCTGTGAGATGAGCGGTCCACCAAACCACCGGTGCTCCGCTGCCGTGATAACGTGGGAGCGGTGAGACGTCTTCTCCAACTGCAGTGTAACAACAGAGGGGAAGATAACTTGGCGCGTCATGCTTGTGAAAGGCAGCCGCAGCGTCAACTCCGTCTCCAACTTTGCGTGGAGAAAAACCACATCCCCCTGTCGCTCTCGGCGGATCTCCATGCAATACGGAGCCGTCTGCAGAAGAGGTACCTTCGCCAACAGACCCACGGCATCGCACCACTCACGATGACTGCAGAGAAAGCACAATGTGTCCTGCAGCACGAACAGCGGGGAGAACATCACATCAGACGGCGGCTTGAGTCGCATTGCATCAAGCCACGCCTGCAGACAGGC
Source organism: Trypanosoma scelopori (assembly GCA_030849745.1). Taxonomy (NCBI): domain Eukaryota; phylum Euglenozoa; class Kinetoplastea; order Trypanosomatida; family Trypanosomatidae; genus Trypanosoma; species Trypanosoma scelopori. The sequence continues at coordinate 8,298 of JASANX010000779.1, forward strand.
ACGTTCATTCACCGAGAGACTGTGCTGCCATAACGCCCACGGGTGCATCCGTGTCATCATCACCGGTTCCGCGTAGCGCCAGTGGCTCAGAAAAAAGTGATCCCTGCCGAGTCGCGCGTACGCGACGCACACGGCACACAAGAGGATTGGACCTCCCACAACAAGACGCACTGTCCTCCGCCACACACGACGCGTAGCCATGTTTGTTTGTTTACGTCAATTTTAAAGAAAAAAGATAATTTCTCTTTGCCGTTGTTGCTGCTGTTCCCCCCGGACTTGTTGATTTCGCACTCGCCTTTCTTTGCTGACTCCGACAAAGACAATCTTTTCTTCTCCTTTGGTGGTTTCGTGCTCCTCCTCCTCCGCTTTCGCCCTTTTGTCTTCCGTCACCCCGCACTGCACCGCACACCGCACTCGCCTCAGCGTGTCGGCTTCGCGGCGCGGGGCAAAATAAAAATAACGCCAGGAACAAAGAAGAAATGCAGAAAATACACCGCCAATGAAATTAGTATGCATGGCTGACGGCAGCACCACACAGACAGACAGCTCTATTCTTCTCCCATGCGCACACAGCCTTAATCGAAACATGCTCCTCACCACACACACACACACACACACACAAACATGAAAAGCAAAAAAAAAAAAAAAAAAGTCTTTTCCCCCTCCTTCAAAACATTCCTTTACTCCGGCAACTGCAGGTGCACGACACAGTGAACGACAATGTCCACGTCGTCGTTGTCGTCCACTGTGTCGTGCACCTGCAGTTGCTTTTTTTTTTTTTTCTTTTTCTCTTCTTTCTGTGGGGGGTGGAGGCATCGTTACTTCCGTCGGGATGCGCGAGCCTTCTTCTTCTCGTTTACGTTGTATTTGTGGTACGAGGAGTGTATGCGGGGCTGGTTCAGGTCGCGTTTGTGATGCTTCGGTGCCTCTCCAAATGCCGCCAGATCGTAATCCTCATCGTTGTTGCTGTTCTCGTTGCCGCCACGTGTGACGTATTTCTCCTTTAATTTTGCCGAAGTCGTACCGCGGATGACGTGCGCCAGTTGATCCTCCCGCAGCACGAGGCAGCGGTTTGTCCCGCATTTTCCACCCCGTGGCTTGGGAAGATTGTAAACAGTACCGCGTGTGCTAATCGTCTTTCGAAAGTTGATAAAGAGCTGCCGCTTGCCATCGCTCGTTAGAACATACTGCACACGTCGAAGCGTGTTGCCGCTCCCACACGCACTACAGAACTGCCGAGTCGTGTCTGTTGTGATTGAAAAGCAGGAGGTGCAGCGGAGCAACCAGTGGCGCAGCTCCCGAATGCGCATCCCCTGCATTCCAACAATCGGGACACCCACATGCAGCAACGTGTTCTGCATCGCGTAATCGGACGTGACGCACGCAACACCTCCGTCAAACCGCACTCCTGAGGCCTTTTCTCCGCTTGCGTCGAATTGGTCAATATTTTCTGGGGTAATCCACCCTTGTTCATCATCATCATCATCATCATCATCATCATTGTCCTCATTGTCATCATTTCCCTCCTCTTGATGATGATGATGATGATGATGATGATCCTGATCGTCATCGGCACTGTGGTCATTGTTGCTCGTGTTGTATGGATCACGTTGCTGCTCGTCTCCCTCATCCTCAGCAATTTCTGCATCCTCGTCCACCGATTGTACGGCACTATCACTACGGCGGTCGCACCACGGATTAATTTTCGCCGGCTCTGGTTTGATGGGTGGAAGCAGCGACCCGTTTGCGTTGCAGCAGTCAAGCGCCAACGCACAGAGACGTATGTCGGTGCGACTCATAGCACCCAAGTCACCTGTCTTGGTGGCGATAGAAATGATAGCTGCGAGCGCCTCCCTAGACGGCTCCCGCACGTGCAGTGGATGTGGAAGACACTCCAGCAACTCACGTGCGGCGCGGTCACGCACCTCCGCAAGAACCTGCGAAGTTGTCACGAGCGCATCCGCCAGACCCGCAAGGTTGTCCATCCCCTTGATAAAGGCGTTTGCGTCGAGAACAAGAAGCCCCTTCTGGAAGGCAGGGAATGCCGTGCTTGCATAGTGACAAGTGTTCACATCGCCCGAATCCGTCTTATTACTATTATCATTAGGATGGTCGACGGTGAACACAACTCGCTTTGGTTCCGCAGATGTCGGCGTAACGTCCTTCGCCTTCTGCGCGACCGCTGCCCACGACATTGAAAGGGGCGGCGCGCACCTGCCTGGTTGGTATTCCCAAACCTTCACCCGACAAGAGAACTAAAAGCAGGGAAGAAAACAGACGCGACAAGAATTGAGAAAGCACAACAACAGAAAGACCAGGAGGTGGAGGAGGAGGCGTGGTGGAAGCATCATCTCCGCCAACGAAGCGTAGATTCACTTTTCTTCTTTTCTTTTATTTTTGTTTTCACCACCACCACCACCAGCATCGTCATCGTCATCGTCGTCGTCGGCGTCATCGGCACCATCGAAAGAAATATCTCTTGCGGCGCCGATCAGAGGGGTGGCAGGTGCATTGCCATGTCGATGTTCTCGTCATCGTCATCGCCGCCGTCGCCCACGTCAAACTCACGCAGACTGAGAACAACACGATTTGTCTTAAGCCTCCGCTCAAATGTGAACATCAGGGCGAGTTCCTGCGGTGATAACGGCCGAAGTTTTGTCGCCGGGAGTAACGGCGGCAACGCAAAGGGTCCGGAGCGCACCAACGTGATCACCCCGCCCACATGGCGTATCTTCCGCGCAACCCGATAAGGCAGAAGTGGCGTGCTGATTACAATACGCTTGTCGTGCAGCGGCTTTGAATACAGTTGAGCGACAAAATCACCCTTTTGCTGCTGCTGCTGCTGCTGTTGTTGTTTCTCGTGAGGCAAAGCCTCGACGCTGCAACTGCAGGGTACCTTTACGTTCATTGACAGCTGCTTTCTAATGCCTGCATCCAGATCACCATTGATATCCTCCGAAAGTCGGTGTACGACATCCGACGGTATGCCACGTGCAAAGCGTACGTCGTACACGCCATAGTTCCCAAGGAACTCATTATTCCAGTAGCGCACCATGGAGACGTCGTTTGTCGCAAGGCCGATGCCTTTCATCCCGTTCATAAAGCCAATCGGTCGAAGTATGTTCATACCAAGCCCCGCAGTACTCCCTACAAGAGGAACGAGGCGATGCACAAAACTTCGCGGGTCCGTTTGGTCGGATGTGATGGAGACACCCGGATGCAGGTAGATAATAAAGTACTGCCGGTGCAGCGCCCGCTTCAGTGCAGGCACCCACATGACGCATGAGGATCCACCACTGCTGCCACTACCGTTGCCATATGTCGAAGGGCCGGACGTCTGGCCAGACGGAGACGCTTCGACACGAATGCGGATATCCATCTTCTGCATTGTTGCCCAATCCAGCTGCCTCTCCAGGCCTGGGCGGTCCAACAGGGTGCCATTCATCGTCAATCCTCCAGACTTCACCAACTCCTGTGCCTCCTCAAATGGCACGCCGCAGCGGTGAAAAAGCCAGTGATACACAGACGGGGCATGTGCGACCGTGTTGACTTGGCTGTTTATAAACCCACGCCGGTTCCGAAGCAGCATCGCCTCCGTCATTTCTTTACTGTGCAGAACACCAAGGCGGAAGACACGCCCTTTCGTGTTCCGCGGCAATGGTTGTCGTCGTGTCGTGGGGTACGTTTTCACTCGCACGATCTCCGTGATACCCGTGTTGAGTTTCGCCAGGTTCATCATCTTCCAGAAGCAACCAGCAGCACACACACACACACACAAAAAAAAAAAAAAAAAAGAACCACCACCCGCCTTCTTCTTCGCTTCCCTGTTCGTTTGAGCAAAAGCAAGAATCAGCAGACGCACAGGCGATGAGACCTGCACGTGACCCGCTAGAACAACGAGCAGCCATGAGTCATAAGATGCAACGAATGAGAAATGAAACACACACTCACACATATATAACAAACAGAAGGAGAGAGAAACAACAACAACAAAAAAAAACAATAATGACAAGTGAGATCTCTGCACCAGAGTTAATCGAATCCCCTTCTTCCTCCACTTCTCGCTGTTTTTTTTTGTTTTTGTTTTTGTTTTCTTCTCTTAGTTTCATTTTTACAAATTAAAGACCACAACACCTAAACAACAACAGCGGCTCACTCACACTCAAACAGGAAAGAAGGGACAAGGCTACGGTGTCACTCCACGCCATCCGGAGCGTCTTTCTGGGCAGCGAGCATCCGCTTAATGGATTCCCGTTTCTCCCGTGAATACTCCGCATTCACGAAATTCAGCGCTCGCCGGGGAAGTTGCATGCCACACCCGCTCAGATGCCTTTGTTGTGTTTTCAGGAGGCGCCTCGCCACCTGCGCGCGGATATCATCCGAGAAGCCGCTGGTGGACGCCACTACTGCAATGGAGGATAACACGTCCATGCTGTGCGGCTCAAAATGCCCTTCCGTGTTGTTCCACAACTCCTCCAACAGTTCCCGCGCAGGACCCTCTTCGCCTGGGGGCAGCGCTTTGAGCCGCATCACCGTCTCTAACTGTGCCGCCTGCAACTTCAGATCCTTCGTTGCCTGCATCTCGAGAGAGGCAACAGTTTCAGCGTGAGCTGCATCCAGCAGCAGGCCGCGACTTTCGCACCACTTGGAAAGATGTGCCAGCTTTGCAATGGGCTGCTGTAACGATGACGGTGGTCTCGTGGAGAGTGTATGCCCCGTCACTTCGAGCAATATACCCATCATGCAATTTAGCGCCTCTGTATCATCCGTCGAGAGAGATGGTGATGACGAATCGGCAAGAAGAGCTGCATCACACGTGCGGCGTGCCTTGGATGCGAGTTTGCTGATCAACCGACATGTCACTCCGTAGTCAAATGCTGTATCGCCAGCGGCCTCTGTTGCAATTGTCAACGCCGCCTGTAATTTCTCCGCGCACGCGCGCAGGTCCGTCACTGAAGAGCACATCTCCATCATGCGCTCCAGCTTCCCAGAAGGGTCAATGGCAGCAAGCCTCTTGAGAACTTCACGTGGTGGAAGTAGTGAATGCAGCGGTGATGATGGCGACGTTGCTGTTGTCGTCGTTGTCGTTGTTGTCGCGGCGATCGCCACATCCTCACTGAGCGCAAGGTCAGCGGCCCAGACGGTCTTCTGTACACCGTTTTGCTCGCAGCGTATAAGAAATTCATGCGCGGCTGGCGATATTTTCGCATTTTTGGAGGAATACACCTCAAACATCCGCACGAGCAGAAGCTGCACCTCGGGCTTGTGCTGCTGGCATAGGGAAACAAACAGGGAATCCGAACTCTTGCTGATCGCCTGAAGAAAGCCGTTCAACTGCCTTGGGTCGCGCAGCCTCGTATCGTGGTGCTCCCTAACATACGCCGCCACAGCCGCACCGTCCACAAGCATGCGGCGAAGCTCCACAAAGCTGGAGTGCGCCTTTGACTCCACCTTTGCCCTCGTCAGCGGGGGTTCATCCTCCAGACGATTCCGCGGCTGCGTCTCCCACTGCGGTTCCTGTTCTTGTAGACGCTTCCGTCGTTGTCCTCTTCTTGCACGCTCAGGCCCGAAAACACCACCACCCGCCTCCGCCGTGCGGAGCTGCCGCTTTTGCACGAGGCCGCTCTTTCTGCCTGAGGTGCTGCAGTTTCCCTCCCCTGGCAACGGTGGTGGTGGTGACGATGAGGGCTCCATCAGATGGATCGCCTCCTATTCTCCCCTCTTGTGCTCCACTGAACACCACCTTCCTCCTCCTGCTGCTTCTTTACCGCCACTGCACCCCTGACGACACTCCCAAGCAGCAGCAGCAGCAGCAGCAGCAGCGATGGATGCGATCCGCAGTGGTATCAGTAACAACGAGAACAACACAACCACAAAGAAAAAGGATAGTAGAAAGTAAGACAAAACACCTTTCAACAACAGAGAACACACACACACACACAAAAAAAAAAAAAAGGCAAGAAAGAACAAAGAAAACCAAAAAGAGGGAAGGAGTTTTGTAGAAGAAATTTGGATAAAAATAAAAATAATACACTCGAGTAACAGTAGCCACTGCGACAAGAACGCTGCAAGCAGTACAAAAAAAAAAAAAGGGGGGAGGGGAGGTGGGTGGGGGGCAGCGGCGCTGTTCAGTGAAGAGACGTGATTGTACACAGAGAGGTATTTGTGCACAAACACGTCTACGTACATGCATGCATGCATGTATATGTGTGTACACGTGTGTGTGTCTGTGTGTGTGTGTGTCGTCGTGTGCGCCGCGGAATATCGCTTGCCCCATTCTCCTTCCCGCACCCACGTGTTCCTCATCCTCTCTTCCGCCCTCCACCCCTCCCCATTCATCCCCATGCGCATCACTTTTCAGAGGTGACGGGAAACAAAAGCGCCTCATTGCCACTCCCTGCACCACCTCCGCCCCACTTCCCCCCTCTTTTTTCTTCTTTTTTTTGTTTCCCTCGCGCTTCGGTGACCGCTCCTTATTTTCCCTTTTTTTTCTTCCCCCTCCCTCCCTCCCACAAGTCCAGACGCTCTTTTCCCCACCTCATGCTCTTTCCGCACGTCACCCATCTCCTCCTCATCTCCCCATTGACGTTCACAATCATGTCCGTCCCTCTTCACTGTCCTCGCCACCCCCTCTCATTTCCCCCAAATACCTCCATCACCATCACCATCACCATCACCATCATCATCATCATCATCACCACCACACAGAGAGCTTCTTTGTTGTTGTTGTTGCTACTTAAGCTGAATCCAGGCTGGCAATCATGTCCATTTCTTCGTGCATGTGCAGTTGAGTAAAGATAAATGTAAAGATAAATGTGAAGTGCATCGCAGTTCCACCTTTAATTCTTTCCCATTTCATCAGATCTTCTCACCTTTCATCACTTCATATCCATAGCGGTTTCTTCGTTCGGGTCTCTATGATAACCGCGTACCTGTCGCGCATTGGCTGGTAGGTTGCTCTCCGCCACAGGAGGATCGACAATTGGTCTCCGCTGTTCCATCGCTGCAGCCGGGCCACCGCCACCACCACCGACGTTGCCCACCGCCTGTTCCTCAAACTCGTCATTTTCATCATCTCTCTCCCGCAGACGAAACCCGTAGATGCGCGGGATGTAACGCTGCTTTGGCTTTGATATTGTCTTTCCACTCTCACGCAACTGCATCAAGAAGAGGTGTGGGAACGTTGTTCCCCAGAAGGCACCGTCGAGCGTGCGGTGGCGTGAAGAGCGCGGGTAGTAGATGTCCTGGCATTTTGGACAGTACAGTTTGACAGAGCTTTCCCGAACCACGTCACTTTGTCCTACTGGCAGCACCGCCTGCCCACCACAAAACACACGAGGGCAGCGACCAAACTCCCCTTCCACAAATTTCTCTTCCATGAGTTTCAGGCCACGTTGTGTGGTGATGAAGCGTGCGTGAATAAGGCCGTAAAGTGTCTCCGCGGAGGACTCCACCAGAGACTGCTGCTCCTCCGTCAGGCGGGCGCTGCTCTGTGTCTCTAGATCGAGAATGAGATCGAGGGCGTAGTGGTAGAAGGACACCATTGTGGACAACCCTGTCAAATTGAACTCGTCATCAATAAATTCCCGGTCAACGACGCAGAAGAATTCATGACTTTTCATGTCGCAAAACCACGCAATCCACGGGATGGCTTCCTCGTCCGCCTCATCCTCGTACACCACTCGGTCGTCTGAAAAATCGCCCGTGTACATGGGGTAACTCATCCACCAGAACGCACACTCTTTTTCCCTTTCGGCACTTCCTTTTCCTTGTCGCTCGATGCCGTTTCTGCCCGCGTTTTTTTTTTTTTTTTTTTTTACGCTGATGTAACAATCACCGTGTCCGTCTCTCTCCCTCTCTTTTCTGTCGGTGTGTGTGTGTGTGTGCGTGTATACAACGCAACTCCTTTTTTTTTTTGTGATTTTCCTGCTTACCCGACCACTCAGCCTCCTGCACGTGTATGAACCAGCCCAACACTGTTGCTGTCTCTCTTTGCCTTGTTTTTGTTCTCTCTCTCTCTCTCTCTCTCGCCTTCCTTCTACGTCTGTTTTTCACTACTCTCCTCCTCCCCCGCCCCTTTACAACAAAAGCGAACACAGCAAGAAGAAAGAGCAGCAGCAACAGCAACAACAGGAATAAGAAGAGCTAGTCCTACACCCCCCAACAACAACAACAGTAACAATGGGAACCCCCGCGCGCCGTAGCGGCAGAAGTAAACCTCCTTCCCGTCGTGCACCAGCACAGCCGCCGCACCTCTCTCTCCTCTCTCCCTCTCCCCCCGCTCCTTTATCAATTACAATTATTGCTATTCTTTGCGTGTGTGTTGTGTTCTTTTCGTTTTTTTTTTCTTTCTTTCTTCTTCGTGGTGGTTGCTTGCCTCTTCCTCCTCACCCCCCACCTTTTCTTTTTCTTTGTTAAATATGTATTTCTCCTCGTCGTAATCGTCTGTTTCCCGTTCCTTCGCATGACTGTGCGCGCCTACACGACCCTCAGCGGTGGGGAGCATTAAGTAAACAACGCAACAGCAGCAACAAATGGGCAAGTGAAGACCAAAAAAAAAAATTCCCGTGACGCGCGCGTGCGTATGTATGCGCATGTATGTGTGTGTGTGCGTTGTTGTTGTTGTTGTTGTGGGGGGGGGGGGGGGGGGGGGGAAAATTGAAAAAAAACAAAATAAAAAAAAAAAAAAGGGGGGGGGGGGCAAGGGGCAAAAAAAAAAAAATTGAAAAACATATTTCCGATTATTTCTTTTTGCTCAAATTACGGCGGTGGCGTGGCGTGGCGGTGCAGTGAAGTGCAGTGAAGTGCAGAGAGGAAGAGGGGCGAGCGGCTAATGACGCGCGCAACGCGGAGGAGGGGGGCTGCAACCGAGACGTCATGCAGCGGCGAGGAAAGTTGGCGCACGTGGAACGGCAAAAGGGAGCCGCACACGCGCGCCTCCACATCCCTCTCGCGTCTCGCCCGTCCGCCCCGTCCGCATGCAAGACAGAGAAGGAACGAAAACAGACGCGTTTGCAAATGCAAGCAAGTGGTCCAAGTTATTTGAACCGACGTGTGCCGTGCGTTGGAGACGAGAGGAAAACAGGGCGCGGTCGCCTCCTCCCCCCACCGCACCCTTCACCCGCAGGAGCGTTCTTCTGCACAGCCACACCCCACCGCAGAAACTGACATGCCGATATGTCCGCCACCCTCCTCCTCTTCCCCACCCACCTCTGATGTTCGGATATTAATTCGTCTCCTACCCGTTTGTGCTGCAGTTTAAAGAAGGTGCATGCGTACGTGCCTGTTTGGTTTTTTTTTTTGTCTTTTTTATTTCTTTCCTTTTTTTTTTTTTGTTTCGGGAGGGCGAAGGGGTGGAGGGGTTCGTTTTTGTTGTCCCCTCTGCCTTCGTTCTTCCCGCATGCAACAATAGAACAACAACCCCCCCTCCTCCTCCTCCTCCTCCTCCCTTCTCGCCCTCCCGAAAAAAAAAAAAAAAAATCACGCTAATAGGTCCAACCTCCTACGAGACACACGCACACACACACACACACACATACATACATACATACACGCACACACAATCATCATTGTTGTCGTCACTGTGGTCACGACTCCTCCCCTGCTTTTGTTTGGGCTGTCATCGTGGTTTAAGTCCTCTGCATTCGGTCCCTTCGCGGCGGTGGTGGTGACGTAAATCGGGCCCCAATATCATCTTCTGGCACTCACGCCGGCACATGCACATACGCACACGCTCCTCACTATATTGTTTTCTATCTGTAATCCCTGCATGTTTACTCGGAGCAAACACACACAAACACAGACACACACACACACACACGAACAAACAAATAAAAAGTCATGCGTGTGTGTATGTGTGTGTATATAACCCCTCCCTCCCCTCTTTGCCTATCATAATTCCTCCCCCTTTTGCTCCGCTTCCTTGTTCCCCTCCTCCTGCTGCTGTGGTTGTTGCTGTTGTTCTTGTTGCATGGGAGGCCGGATTCTATCTCGTTGATTCTGTACCCAAGCCAAAAGCCCTGCACCGTACGATGTCTGGCGCAGTTGATGAAACTGCGAAGTAAGTGTCTGGAAGTACTGCAACTCCAACGCCCGGGCTTCTGTGGCCTCCGCATCGGTCGCAGGAGTGCTGCACGTAGCGAATGCAGTAAGACGATCAAGAATCTTTCGCACCACATAGTTACCAAACTGCTGCAGGGCTACCTGCGCCATTCGGTTTGGCCCTTCAGCGAGCAGCGCGGTAGCAAAACGAAGTACAACTGCGTTTCCATCTGGAATGATGTCGCACACGTCAATCGCCGTCTCGACGCAGTTGGATGCGAACTTTTGCACACTTACCTCGAAGATGGTCTTAGCCAGTGCATCAAACACCTTGTGAAGCAACTCTCCAATGGGGTTTTCAGGTTTGGCACGCTGAGCCAGCTCCGATATGACCGTCTGCAGCACATAGTTCCCATAACTATGGTTTGCCAAGAGCCCGCTTTGATTTGCAATCTCCCCAACAATCTTGAAACTGTCATCATAGAACTGCACCGCCTGTGGTGGTGGTGGTGGTGGTGCACCGTTACTCTCCAGCATTTCCTGCTGCTGCTGCTGCTGCTGATTGGAACCCATATTTACCCGAGCAATAGCGTCAGCAAAAAACGGAATAAGGCTTTGTATTGCTCGGCATGCAACAACATGCTGCGTTAGAAGCTTGACGCGGCGGTCAAGCGTCGTTGCATCCTCCCCTGCATCGCCAGGAATGGCACCGGAGACGAAGGCCCGTGCTACGGCGTAGAACAGCCGCCAGTCCAAAGGCTCATCCCCCGTATGACCACTCGTCACCGTTAACTGCACCTCCGCAGAAGGAGCAGCGGAACAATTGTTGTTAGCATTATGATTCGTCTTCTCTGCCTTCATGTTATCTTTCTCCTCACCAGGTTGCCACGCTTCTTGAATCCCGTCTTGCTCCACTTCTTGTTCCCCTTCCTGCTTCGGCTCTTGCTGTTGCGATTGTGCCTGCCTCTGCTGCTGCTGCTGCTGCTGGTCAGCCTCCGTGTCACGCAGACGCTTTCCACTTGTCCTCTGTCCAACCTTGAAGCGACTCGGGCAGAGCGCCTTCACCAGCGCAGTCATGATGAAGCTACCGCCGTTGCTGCACACAACCTTCAATGCAAGGCGTTCCAGAGCAGCACAGAGAATGCCTACCTCCTTCTCACATAGCTCTGTTCCCTCCAGAAGACCAAAGCACTCAAATACAAAACGCGATGCGAGTGAACATGAGAAAAGAGCCATAAAAATATTCTCAGATGGAGACGCAGGCGGTGTCGGTGTGGTCGTGGTCGTGGTCGTGGTCACTGGGTCCTCTGCCGTTTCCTCCGTTGCCGGAGGTGATGCCGCGTCAAGTAGCACGCGGAACAATGCCTCACGCCGCTTTGGATGCGCAAGCGCCAGCCTAAATAGCCGTGTCCCTTGCGCAGTTGCAAGAATTCCGACCCCTGACGATGGGAGAAGCGCGGTAGAGTTGGACTTGCTAGACTGCGCCGGCTGTTGGCTGCCATCAGCGCCGTCGCTTCCAGGTGCAGTCGGGGTTGGCTCCAAGAGAAGCTGCATCCAAAGACTTGCTGCCGCGTCTTCACCGACGGTTTCGCACGTCAGGGCGCGAGAAAGTGCGGCAAATACAACAGGGTTGGGAACAATGTCCCTCAACAGCTTTCCCGGCGGCGCAAGGAGGTCCACCTCATGCTCCATCATTGACTGAGGCTTGTCATACAGCGTCAGCTGCGCCAAGGCAGTTCGAAGGGTCGCGTAAACGTGCTTCGCAACATGCGAACCATCTTCAAGATCCACCAGACGAATACCATCGTCGCAGTAGACATTTTGCACGTCGAGAAATTGAGTCGCAACCTCTCTTGATAGAATGACATCATCGTCAGAGCGTGGCACCGACATGCGTGCGGCGAGGTAACGCCGCTCTATTAACACAAGAATTTTCAGCGTTCCAGTGGATGCACGACGATTCATTTTTCCGAGAACGGTCGGGTGAAGTGACTCACGAAGGGAGCCTCTCCGCCCCGCCTCCTCCAACTCGGCAAAATCCTTCAGATGTACCGCAAAGAACGACTCACGCGCATCGCCCACGTTGTACTGCACCCCGCGCAAACCGCCCCTAGCACGGCCCCCACGATACCCATCACGGTAAAACGGCTGCTGTGACTGTTGTTGTTGCTGTTGCTGTTGTTTTGGGGCGTGGTATACCATGTCGTATCCGACAGGTGCATAAGAGGCATATCCTCCACGCCCCACATTTCCGTACACGACAGTTGAAGCCTGCCGCTGATGATGTTGAAGGTGGTGTGCTTGATTGTAGTACGTAGACGGGCACACAACACCACGGGTTGGGTAGTACGGGACCTGTGACGCGGCAGCACCATTGTGCGACACCATTCCATGATATTGCGTGTGATGGTGATAATACTGATGATGTTGCTGATGACGATGCAACAGCAGCTGCTGTTGTTGTTGTGTTTGTTGTTGCTGTTGTTGTTGTTGCTGCTGTTGTTGCTGCTGCTGCTGCTGCTGCTGCTGTTGATGGTGGTGATGGTTGTTATAATACTGCATTGAAATTCCTGCTTCACCTAGTGGCGTTGGACCGCAATGGTACTGATGCATACACCGCTCTTGTGACTCGGTATCCTCCTCTAAAAATAGCAAATCAAAACGAGCAATGGCATTGGGATAAATAACAACACATAATAAGTAATAAATAACAAACCCCATCAACAGAAACCAGAATGAACTTCGCCATCTTCTGGAAACCAATGCCCGCTGGTGGACGCAGAAATGCCACTGGAGGGAGCGAGGGAGACGTGGGGAAAGAAAAGAAAAAAAAAAAAGAAATCAAGCTCTCTCGCTCTCTCTCTCTCTTTATATATATGTACATGTAGCCAAAAAAAGAGAAAAGAAAAAAAAAAAAAAACTGATCTCCCATCACCCTCCATCATTTCATCGCCACACAATTCACCCGTCCGAAGACTGCACTTCCTCTTCTTCTTCTTCTTCACCGAGAACCTCATTGCACCATATTGTATCATTTACAGCAGCATCACCAAAAGGATTTGCGAAATTCGGACCCGCCCTTCGAGTCGTGCATATCCACAATTGACATACGCTTCTCCCGGTCCACCGTGTCCGCAAGCGAGTCCTCCAAGCCTCCCCTCGTCAAGCAGCCCGTATGGAAGCGACAATTGGTCTCGTTGGGCGACATGGAGGGGGCGTGGTACAGAAACATCATCGACTGCGGGCCAACTTCTGCGCTGAAGCGGTTCAAGAATTCATTTGACCATCTGACGCGGTATTCCCGACCACGGAACTCCAAAAGGGCGACGCCAATGTCAATCGTTAGAACAGTTCGCGGGTTACGCACGAGGTACTTACCAATTTCCCGTGCCGAGTCACACACAGCCGCCTGGACGGTGAATCTGTCAGTGCCCACAAGATCTGCAACCTCTGTATAGTTGACGATGTGCGGCACAGTGGCGTGGTAGTGCGCATCGGACATCTGAAGTACATTCTGTAAGTGGTACTTTGACAAGAAGTCTGGCAAAAGTACAAACTGCGGTTTGTAAAATACACGCATGCCCTCGTAGCGCTGCGCCCTCTGTTCTTTGATGCTGGCGTGGAAGAAGTCAGGTATAATACAAGATCGCTTCGATATCAGATTCTCCATAAGGTATGAGCCAAGGCCTCGCCAGATACGGTGCAACAGATCGGTGCCAGCACCTTTGCTTTGATGGTTGTATAGGCCATTTGTGTTGACAACCACATCGGCAATCTCCCCGTAGCACGCGTAGCAGGACTCGCAGGGCATCTGTAAATGAAGTCAAAACGCGTTTAGTTCACCTCCGTTACGCGTGTGCGCTACAAACACACACACACACAAAAAAAAAAAAAAAAAAAAACTCTGTTTGAAAGCGATCGTCAGCAAGTCCACCACAAGTCAGCAAACGGCAAAAATGCACGAAGGTAGGAGGACAAAGTTGTGCCACGGCTACCGATCTCAGTGCAGCCTTCACGTAAATCGTTGCTTGTGAATCTCTAGGCACGACACTCCGGCCACTTCCTTTCTCTTTGTGTTGCAATTACCATTGTTATTATTATTGTGGT
>JASANX010000780.1:0-22499 GCA_030849745.1 Trypanosoma scelopori
TTCCAAAAGAAGAAGAACGGTGTTGCTGACGCTAGGCTTTCCCACGCTGTCGCGATGGACTGGACCCTGGCGCCTCACAATCTGGTGGTCGGCATCGCCATGGATTGGGCTGTGTAATAGTCGCTGTCGTCCTTCCGAGGCATGTTGTGGCTCACGCTTTTGTTCGCCCAGCACTTCAAACCTAAGGAAGTGTCTTTTTTTTCTGCGTTTTGAAGGATCGGCGTTCATTCAGGAAGGACAGAGCGCCTCGTTGGGGTTGCGCTCCCTCCTCCTCCTTCTTCAATGCAAAAGGTACCGGCCACAATGATGCCGTTATTGCAGCACGTATTTAATCCATCTCTTCTTATTTTGTATGTATTTTTTTTTTTTGTGTGTGTGATTTATGCACTTGGTCTCCATGTGGAGGTCAATTGCGTGAGTATGTGCGCCTTCCATTTGTGTTCCCCCACCCCCTCGCCTCCTCTGTCTTCATTACTGCTGCTAATTTTATTGCCGATGATTTTTCTTGTTTTCTTCTGTTGCCGTTGCTTTTCTTCTTAATTTTTGTGTGACACGAACGAAGGGGAGGTGGAGGGGGGAGTGGTGAAACGGGTTGAAGCACGCCGCACCGGCGATTTTCCTTTTGCTGGTGGTGGCTGAGCGAAAAGTTGTTGTTGTACAGATGGTGTTTGTCCGCATACCATCCTTTTCACTCCGGTACCAGGGGAACGGGCGTATCGAAGACGTGCACCTATTTATGAAGTGCTTGTATCGCTTCTGGTTCTTCAAAGGACTCTGGGGCTCTTGCTTGGCGTCGTGTGTAGACTTTCTCAATAGTGTTGTTCTCTTCGCTGTTGTTTTTCTTCTCACAACAATGTTTGACTGGTCGACGGCACTTACCTGCGATGAGTTAACCTGTGGCAACAGTACGTTGGTGCATGGTATACACTCCCCAGAGATTCTCGGGGTGGGACACATGCTGCTTGCCTTTGTGTTGCTGATTTCCTCGTGCATTTCTGTATGTTACGAGTTTGTGAAATTTGTGGAGACGTACAAACAACAGAAAGAACTGGAGTGCATGTTATGTACCATTGTGAATAGCAGTTACACTACACCGGTGCATCGTCTAGCGCGTCTTTGGAGAAGAATGAGTTCACACGCTGATGGGTGCGAGGAGGTTCCTCTCACAGATGACGTTCCATTCGTTGGTAATATGAGTTGGGGGGGATTTCTTGACGCCGTATGCGAGCGGATTCAGAGAGATCGAACATTTGGTGTTGTGGCTCACCGTGAATTTGACAGCCTTCGTGCGGTTCAAGCGCTTATGGTGTATGATAACTATTTCATCACTCTCCATCAGCACGGTGTTCTTGAACGGGGTACGCTGAAGTACGTGGATGACAACATTCTTAAATTGCTTATTTGTCCCATGTTTGATGATTTCAATACGCTGAACGCGGCGAGAGGTCAGGTTTTACTGGTTCGATGGCAGGTAGTAAAGTACATCATCTTCTACACGTTATTTTACCCTTTTCTTGTGGTGTTTGCTGTGGCGCGCGTGCTTGTCAAAAATGCCGCAATGATGCGTTCAGACTGGGGTGATTACATGTCAAGGGATTGGAATAGCCGAGCACGGTGGACGTTTCGGTTGTACAACGAGGTGCCACACATTCTCTTCTCACGAATGTCGATGGGACGACAGACGGCGGTGGAGATGGTAGGCCGTTTGCAGCCATATTCCAGCGTTGGTCGTTTTATTCGCCGAACTGCATCTGCTATCGTTCTCGTCACTGTATCCCTATCAATTCTAAACACATCATTGCTTATTTCGGGATCTGTTGCGGGTGTGCCCCTTTTCTGGTGGCTTTCCGGTGCCCTTGCGGTATTTTCCGTCTTTCTAGAAAAGGAGCCGGTGCAGCGTGAATACAATTATATCCCCGATCTTCAGAAGCTCATACGGGAGCTGCATCATAGCCAGGAAGAATGGCTCTATTCCGGGGATGCCTTCTACAATGCACTCATTAGGGACTTCTTGAAAAGCCGCTTCTACTTAATCTTCGGCGATATCCTTCGCACCTTATTGATGCCTCTCATTTTGATGGGTATTTTGTGCGATGGGGCAAGCATACCTGCAATTGTGGATTGTGTTCACAACGAATCGGTGCGTGTGGACGGACTGGGTTCTGTGGCAAAGGGCTCTGTATTTGATTTGAAGGATGGTACTGGTGGTGATGCTGGAGCTGGTGATGATGCGGGTTCTGGTGGTGGTGGTGGCAGAGCACCTTCCGTGTTTTGTTTTGACGAAAAGTGCGCTATGTCTATTGCCAGTTTCTCCTCCATCTATGCGGGTTGGGCAGCGAAGCACATGACGGCAGATGGAGGAGAGGGCTCAGCTAAGGCGGCTGGAGCGTCCTCTGCACTCGACTACTTTGTAACAAATCTGCACCAGAAGTTGGGTGTAGGAAAGGAGCACCATCGGCAAGCATCGCGGCACCCGTACCATGCCTTGGATAGTACTGTGACTGAGAGTTATTGGCAGACGACACAGTGGGAGTGTAGCACCGCCCATGATCGAGAGCAGTTATTTGTATCGCAGGCAACAACGTTATTCCCACTTGCGCCATCGCAGTGCAGCAGGCCATGGATGCCTGTGTCGTCTCCAGTGATGGAGAGAGAGAGCGCTTTCAGTGACTCTGTACCATTTCGCTCGACGTATTTCACCCCTTATCAACCACTGAGGCGGAGCTGAAATGTGTTTGAACACTACGCGGGGGGGATTCCCTGTTGACCTTCTTTTTTTTTTTCCGCTTCTCCCGTTTGCTCCCGCCAGACACTGGGGCAGTGATACTGTTGAAGGAAGAATAATGAGAGTTATATGGATGTGTATTTGAACTTGGTCTGCGTTCTTCCTTGTATTCTGTCTTGCAATGTGCGAAGAAGTCGGATTGCGTGTTGTGGTCTTTCATGTGCTCCTAAGAAGATGAGGTGCGTAGGCCTCCAATGCGTCTCGGTATGTAATTTCTCCCCGTCTTTCTGCCTCTCTATACATCTCTCTCTTTTTTTCTCTCTCTCTCTGTGTGTTTGTGTTTGTTTGTGTGTGTGTGTGTGTCTTTACTTTTTTGTTTGTTCTGTATCCACCCTTGAAAATTCCGTGTTTATTTCAGCACACATGGAGCGACTAGAGGAACAGCTCGATTCTCTCTGGGAGGAGAGCCGCCAGAAGCGAAGAGAGAAAATTACAGAACTAAACACTGCATTCGTCCATCGTGTACGTCTTGATGTTGACAGTATTCTGAAGCGTGTGCAATCGTCCTTGGCGAGTGAGCAACCTGAGATGGAGCTGCAGGTTGAACGTCTGCTGCGCATGGCGGAGGAGTTGGCTGCTGGAGTTGATGTGTGGCAGCAAAAGGCACTAGGATCCATTGATGCCATTGACAAGGAGCAGAGGGCCCTGGGGATCATGGTGCAGGAGATGTCCATTCGCATTGCTGCACAGAAGGAGGGTATGATGAAACGCCAGGAGCATCGTGTCAAGGAGGTTCGCTCAGTCTGCCTAGAGCGGCTTAAGGAGATGGAGCTGAAGTTGTAACTTGCATCACTCTACTGCATAGAACACAGTGAACGGGGAGAGACATACGGGTGGACAGAGAGGCTCGAAAATCGCACCCATACAAACCCCCCAGCCTCCACACACACCAAAAAAAAAAAAAAAAAACTCACAATGAAGGTGGTAGAATACGCCAATCTTGGATCTATTGCCTTTCTTCTGACTTGTGCGTGGTGGATGCCCTCCTTCCCCTTTCCTCGTCTCTACATCAGCTTCCTCCTTGTACAGTGGTTTTACACGGCTATATATATATATATATATAGCGGTATTTAGAGATGTACCGACTCCTCAGAGTAGGGAAGTCTAGGTGTGGCATGCGAGCATACAGTGCTTTGGTGGACACTGGTGCCCTCCCGCGATTGTGTGTGTGGATGCCACATGGAAGGCGTGGGACGTCGGTCCCGTTTGCCGGTGCGTCACAACGCTCTGTTTTAGGCTCCGCGGCCTGGGTGAGCTCCACAGTTCATGCGAAGCGCTGGCAGAGGGGCTCAGGGGCGACTGACTATTACAGTATCCTCGGGGTCAGGTCGGATGCGTCGATGGATGAAATCAAGGCGGCCTACAAGAGGCTCGCGCTGCAGTACCACCCTGATCGCAACAGCGATCCGGGGGCGGAAGAGATGTTCAAGAGCATTTCCGAGGCGTACCATGTGATTGGCAACAGGGCGCGGCGGAAGGAGTATGACATGGGCCGCAGGGCATCGTCAAGTACGGGTGGTGCTGCTGCTGCTGCTGGTGGTGCTGGTGGCGTTGGCGGGCACGCCTATCAGAGCCCACCTGGGTACCAGCAGATGTCAAAGGAGGAGGCTGACCGTCTTTTTCGTGATCTTTTCGGCGGTGTGCGTGTGGAACAAATATTTCGCGATGTTGAGGAGGGGATTCGGCGTGGCAGGGTGGACGGCAGGAATAGTCGTGTTTCGCAAGAGTTCAGCCAGGCAGAGCAGACATTTCGCCCCTTCTTCCGCAGTGAGTCGACGCGTATCTACACAGACGCCCATGGCAACCGCATGGAGGAACACATCTACACAGATCCCGGTGGCACGACATTCACAGTGCGCAGGTCGACGAGCGAGCAGCCCAATGCCAGCACGAAACAGGAGGCTGGAGAGTACTACAGGACCACTGCCGAGTCTAGCCGCGATGGCCGCTTTCACATTGGAAACTCTTCATTTAATGTTAAACCTCCAAACGCCACAAACGACTTTGGACAGGCATACTTTGGAGTGCAAACGCACGGGAGGCATCCACTGGTAGCGATGATGATAATAGCTGCATGGGGAATCGTGATTGGCACCTTCGCGCTTGTCGCATTTGCTTTTCTCATCTCACATCCATTCTTCACGTTGGCATTGCTCTCTCTCGTCTTACTGAAGCGTCGGCGGTTTTTTTAAACGAGGGTTCATTTCTTCGCTTTAAATCGAAAAGACATCTCTGACCACTTGTTTCTATGGCTCTATTTCTCTCTGTGCGTGCGTCTCACATGTTGTGGTAGTCAGCTTCACATTCTCTGCTTCAGCGCAACGGCGTGTGTCTCCCTCTTACTCGTTTCTACTGTTTCATCCTTTTTGCTTGTTTGGTCGTTGTCGTTGATGTTGTCTGTTTTGACAGACGCGCACCACACTCTCTTCTTTGAGTTCCCTTTTTCTTCCGCTACACCCTTTTTTTACGTGCCTCTTGGAACTTGGCATAAACCAACAGCGAGGTTTTTGTGGGAATCAGAAGGTGACGCTGCAAGAGTACTGTCGTTTTTGTCCACTCGTATCCCTCTTCCCTCACACAGTCACATTTGATACTTTTGTTGGCATCGGTGAAGAAGAGCAAATTCTGCCAATACGCTGGAGTGCCAGATGAACGTTGGCAACAGCTCTAGTGTTGTGGTGGTTGGCTCTTGCTTTCTTGATTACATTGCATACGTAGATCACATTCCCAAAATTGGCGAGACGCTTTGCTCACGCAGCTTCCAGAAGGGATTTGGCGGCAAAGGAGCCAACCAGGCCGTTGCAGCAGGCCGACTTGGCGCGCATGTGACAATGGTCAGCATTGTCGGCTCGGACGGTGATGGTGCGGATTACATCTCCACATTTGAGCGCAATGGCGTGGACGCCTCGTGTGTATACCGCAAGGAGGGCAGTGCCACGGGATTGGCAATGATTTTTGTTGATATTGGGACATCAAACAACGAGATCGTGATCTGTCCCAACGCAACGCACGCACTAACCGTTGACTTCCTCCGAAGTCAGTCTGACAACTACGACCGTATTTTCAACAAGTCGTGTCGCTTCCTTGTCTGCCAGAACGAGATACCTCTTGAGACGACTCTTGACGTGCTTCGAGAGGCCCATAAGCGCGGCATCTACACCGTCTTCAACTCTGCACCGGCGCCTTCTCCCGCTGAGACGGAGGTAATTCAATCGTTTCTGCAGTACGTCTCGCTTTTCTGCCCCAACGAGGTGGAAGCGTCTATGATCAGCGGCCTAGAGGTGACCGATGGGGCCTCAGCCATTGTTGCCGCTAAGAAAATGCAGGAGAATGGTGTGCGGGATGTTGTCATCACGCTTGGGTCCAATGGATACGTCATCTGCGAAAAGGGAGCGCAGCCGCTGCACGTTCCAGCGATCCAGGTGAAGGCAGTGGACACAACTGGTGCGGGTGATTGCTTTGTCGGATCAATGATCTACTTTATGTCGAAGGGCAAGACGCTCGCTGAGGCGTGTAAGCGGGCCAATGTCTGTGCCTCGATCAGTGTACAGCGTAAGGGGACACAAACATCGTATCTAACTCCACAGGAGCTGCCTGAGCATATTCGGCAATGACACCAGGGGTGGGGATTGAAAGGGGAGTGACTATATGTATGTGTATATATATATATATATATATATAACAATATTATGTCTGTGGATGTTTGCGAGGGCGGGTTACCGGGTTGACTGGGGGGGGGGGGGGGGGGGACACAAGCGCCCAGCGGCGGGTTTGCTGCAGACATAAAAGAGGGGATAGGCAGGAGCAAAGAAAAACGCATGCGATCAAAACGAATGACAATATAATGGTGGGTATGTCTTTGGGTTACTTTTATGATCTGGAGTGATGTTGAAGTCAACGACAAAGAAAGATGAAGACAAGAAAATATGGGCTTGGGATTGTATCTACAAGGCCGGGATGACAAGAGAGATAATTTTTTTTTTTTTTTGAGGAACTCTCATCCACTTGAGGAGAGTAATGCGTTTCTGCCGAGGAGGAGGAGGGGGGAGTGGGCGGTGGCGGCAAAGAAAAATGTACAACAACTAAAGGTTTGAATTATTCCTTTGAAAATCATGACAAGAGATGAAATTGCAAAAGGGGTGGATGGTGGATGCGGGTGAGCGGATGGACTACTATGCGATACGCGGGAGGAAATGCGTCGTTGCGCCATTGCCAACAGCAGCAGCAGCAGTAGTCCCTCTGAAGACTGCCTCGTTCACGCTGCAGCAGTGGTGGTGTGAATGGAGTGGAAACTGAGCGCTGAAGAAGACGAATGTGTGTTGCATTATATATAATGCACATAATAAGTGTAAACATTGCGAATGCTTTGCACCGCCATCTGCCTCTTTCTTTTTGTCCGTATGGTGGTTGTCTACTACTTGCTGCCCGGTGAAGGAAGGAAAAGCGCTGGGGGTGGAGGGGGTATTTCCGCGGTGCCTACGTCAGCGGTGTCAAGCGTGCGAAGAAATTGGCGGGAGGGGGGAGGGGGTTAACAAGATAGCAACTACAGACAAAGAGGAGAGAAGATGCCGGTGAGGGAGGACACGTCAACTGCACACGACGAGGAATTCCTGTTGGCGAGTTGTCCGACATCTCCGAGGCCGCGGCGCCAGACGCTAACGCCGCTCTCAACAAACCAGCGGTCCTACTCTCGGGTGAGCTCCAAAGGGGTTTTTGGCGATGAATCCCCTTTACTGCTATCGCCAATGCCAAAGTACCCGAACCGACGGCGAAGCATCACCTTTGCCGATTCGACTGAGCCCACGGTGCGTGAAGAGAGGCCGTACTACAGGGTATGGGAGACTGGTGCGACGCCGAATTCGCGGCGGTTGGAGAGGAGCGCCAGCAGCAAAAGATATGCGAGGCAAACATCGTGCACCAACGGCGCCAGCACCAACGGGAACGAAGTTGTTACACAGGAACAAGAACAAAGCAACCAACTTGCAGTGGTCTCCAGGTCGCCAATGCTGCAGCGCGCGCGGTCAAACAGCCGGCAGCGCCGTGCGGCGCGTAGAGAACAGGCGCAGCTGCATCATGGTTTTTATGATGATAGCATCGTAGAGGAGTATGTTTTGCGGGTGCGAAGGGAACTTGAGGAGGAGGAGGAGGGGCAGCGGCGGTTGGAGGAGGATTTGAAGCGACAGGAGGAGGAGAAGGCGGAAGCGGAGAGGAGGGTTGCAGAAGCTACTGTGAAAATAAGTGCGCTGCAACACGCAAAGGAGTACCTTCTCTCGACTGCGAACGACGTGCACATCTCTTCCGTGTGTTCAAACTCAGAGCTGCGGGATGATGGCAACGACGACGGAGGCAGCAGCGCCCCGCGGTCGTACCACCACGCTTCACGGAAGGAACTCGATCTTCTGCAAGCGCGGGATAGAGAGGAGGATGCGAAGGACGATATTCAGGTGACGCCGCGAAAGAAGGGCTCAAGGCCCGCCAACTGCTCCATGCCATTAGTTACGCGTGTGGATGAAGCAGATGGTGCCGTCTCAAGAAAGCGCACACGTGAGGCTTCGTCAAGTAAAATGAGCCATTCACTCCGTGTTGCTCAGCAGGATCCCCACAAGAAGAAGAAAATCCATGGTGATGATGATGGTGATGATGACGATGACGACAGGATAGCTACAAAGCGCAGGAAGGCCAAACTAGAACGTATCGTTGCTCGCGTTATCGAGCAACAGGCGAAATATCGTCACGGGAAGCGCAGTGTTGTGGTCATTGATTGGGACTCTGCAGAGGCCGACGAGATGTTGCTAGAGGCGGCGTCGAGGATGGCGGAGAGGAGCGAGGATGAGGAAGAGGACGAAGAAGAAGAAGAAGAAAAAATGGTGGCGCCACCACCACCACCACCACCACCGCCGCCGCCGCCGCCGCCAAGACGAAAGACCGTGTCGCAAAAGAACGCCACTGATCCCGCAACGGTAATTCTACAATCGAAGCAGCAGAGGAGGCCAGTAGCTCCGGCAACACGGCCCGCAACGACGCGTGCCCCCTCGACAAAAAAGCGCGACGCCAGCGTGAGCGTGGCTCTGGGGCCTGAGGATGAGTTGACTTTTGAGGAAGAACAGCCGATGTTGATACGCGGACGGAAGACCAAGGGGAATGTCAGAATGCGTTCCATTTCCCACATTTCTGCAGAGCCAGGAGACGATGCCGTCTTTGAACAGGCGGTGGATATTTCACGTCAGCCTCCAGGACGTGTCGTGCCCAAGAAGGCATCGCGGCGAGGTCAAAAAGCGGCGACTAGTGCCTCAGCGGCGGAGCCATCGCTGGGTTTACCACCAGCTCCGCCTCGCACACACGCATCTGTTTACCGCGACACAAATTCGGGTGACGAGGCCCTGGAGCCTCGGCGTGCACCTCAAGCGGTGCACCATCGACGAAGCACTGTTACCGCCTCAAAGCCGCCTATTGATGTGTCTGCCGTATCACCGGATGACCCGATGGCCGTCTTTTATGGTGTGGACTTCCCGAGTCCGTCCAAGTTCAATGAAATGATGCTGGCTGCCGGGTGTTTACCAGAACCACGACGGACAGGGCGTGGTCAGCCGGCGTTGATGCTGCCCGCCGCAATTTCTCGCCATCGTTACTAGACGTAAGACTCTTAGGAGTGATTGTGAGGATGATAACAACAATATGATTACAAAGAATAGAGAGAATGCACGCAGAAGAAGAAGAAGAGAAAACTTCCCCCCCCCCCCCGGGGGGGGGGGGGATAAAATAAAGCAGTGGCAACGCGAAGAGCAAAGATGAGGCGTCTGCAATGTCTCTTCCGTTCTTCCCTGTCATGCATCTTCATTTTCTCACCACTACTATTCTTATTCCTATTTTTATTCTTATTATTATTGTTGCCATTTTGGCAGCCGTTCACGTTCTTCAGTGCTGGCGGGGGCTTTCCATTACTCTCGTCTCTAGAATCACCAACAGTATTAGATCACTAGATGCACTGATTCATTTGCCGTTGCACTGTCTCCGCGCCTTGTTTTCTCTCGTTCCCCACCCACGCTTTTTGCTCCTTGCGTCTCTGTGTGTTTGTTTCTTTGCAAGAGATTCTTTCCTCAACATGTGGGGTGAGCCTCCCCCAGAAGCGCAGCAGACTGGGGCGGGGTGCATTGTGTGATAGGGCGGGCGCGGGGAGCAGGCGGCGAAGGGAATATATATATATATATATATATATATATATATAATGAAGGGAGTACCCGTCTCCTCTGTTGGTGGTGCTGAACGGGGAAAAAAAGAGACTCTAAACGTCGGTTGTGATGTTATTAGATGCATTAGAAGAAACGCGACAAAAAGAACGAAAGAAAGAAACGGAGAGAAAATCGCCGGGAGGGGTGCGTTGTACCTTCTTTTTTCATTGGTTTCCCCTCCCTCATGTATGTGCTTGCGCATCTCGGGATACATATATATATACATATATATATATACATATATATTGCAAATGTAGTGGATGTATCTCCATGTGCGTTTGCCTGTTTTTTTTTTTTTTTGTTTTTGTACGTCTTGTCATCACGTCGTTTATTCATAATGATTTTGAAGCTTCATGTTGTGTTACGTTGTCTTCCTTCTTTTTATTGTTGTTGTTGTTGTTGTTCATCGTAAGAATGAATGAATGTTCACTTTTATTCTCATGCCTGCATGTCTGTAATTGTAAGAATATATATGTACATCTCTATTTCTCTTCTTATTGTTGCCGCTGCTGCCTCTTCTGTTGGTGTTCATTGTACGCCCTTCTCAAGAGGCAAAGAACAACAACAAAAAAAAAGGGGTGGTGGGGGTGGGGAAAGATCACAAGAACGAGAAGAAGAAGAAGAAAAAAAAGGTGGGTGGCTGCGGACGATGTCCCTGCAGCCGCAGCCGCCAACTTCTGGTCTACTGCCGCCTTCCTCAATGGCGTTGCTGGTGCCGAAGCCGCTGCAACTTGTCATTGCGGAAGGTGATGCAGAAGTTGTTGTGGAAAAACGAATGGTTGGGCAAAAGCGATTCTTCGTCCATCTTCTCGATGAGGGGGAACGCGAGGATGTGGTGCGTCGTCGAGTGTCGTCCCAGGACACCCATGAACGTGCCCTCGCGGAATTGCGCTGGGCGCGTGCGACACTGTGGGGCGATGAGCACCTTCAGCGCTATCTGTACACCCCCGACTGGCTGACATGGCCATCACTCCATGAATTGGCCAGCATGGTGGATCTTGTGCGTTCCGCGAGGGAGACGAATGCAGTTCCCGATTATGTTGGCGCAAACTCCCTCAAGAAGGCGCTGGAAATCATTCGACGGGAGGCTTTGTACCCCGGCTTGCATCCACTGAAGGAGGAATCTATTGTGGGGCCACTGGTGGCATTCAAGTCTGCTACGGGCAATGGCTGCGCGGTTGGCGAAACCTTACACATGATAGGCGCTAGTGGTCAGCACTCCATTGGGAACTCTGTGTGGGTGATGGAACTTCACACACCGTCTTTCACCGTTGACGAGGTGGTACGCCTCCCGCTGACAAGACATGCACAGAAGGAGTGCGTGCGGGTTTTGCAGCCGGCTCTCGCGACCTCCGACAACATGTGTGATTCCTGGGCTGATGCGATCAAAGCGCACCGTATTAACACAGAAGGGCGTGCACCAGGTCTCTTCTACAGCATCCCAGATTACATACTGCAGTTTGGGGAAAAGCCAGCGCAATTGGCAAGGCTTATGAGGGGTGCAGCGGAGGAAGGGCGGCGCATCCGTTTGCGCGTTGGGGTTTACCTCACATTGCTTCAGCGAAATGAAGTCTATGTGTTGATGCGTCTCTCTCATCGGACAACCACTGAGGGGGTCAAGAGCGAAGAGGACGTTCACGACACGAAGGGCGACAACATCACCACCACCACCACCACCGACACGATCGCTGACGGTGATGAGGCAGCGCTGGAGACCAGTTTTAATCGGGTAACGGGAAAAAGCTACGATGCATGCCAAGCCGCTGGCCTCCTCTTGCGTCTGGCTGAAGGGGAACGATTGGAGGATGCACTGCCGCTGCGTTTATTGAGCCCTCTTGCATCCACGTACAAATGCATGGACTCGGTTGCGCTCACTCCGTCGATGCGAGTGACACATGTTGTGGTGCAACACAATCCATTTGCCGTCATTCACGGTCAACGTGTGGTGGAGTCTTTTCCGGAGAACTCTGAGGCTCGCGCGGCGCTATCTGAGCTGCTCGCCTCACGGGAAGACACCCCGCAAGCTGCACCGCCTCAACCGTCACGGCAAGGCGCCGTGATGACTACGACGACTGCTGCGGCAGCTACTGCTGCGACTCCAACCTCCGCGGCCCTCTCAGGCGAGCAGCTGCGCCGTGGTATTGATGAGGCGGTCTTCAAAATCCTGTCACAGAATCCCTTGACGAGAGTGGAGCTGAGCGCGCACGCCAACATGACGCGGTTCCGAGGCCTCCCAAACTTTGATGCGGTCTTGAGGGACTCGCTTCGGCGAATCACCGAGTATCGAGGGAAGAAGTACCATTTGAAGGATTGAGTGCTGCAGAACAACCGGTTTCTTGTACACTTGGTGTGATATTCTCTCACTATTTCTCTCTCGTCTCGTCTCAGCTCTATGGGAGGTGGAGTGCGTGTCTGCATGGAGGGTTCGTTGTCATGTTTGCCGCTTTTGCACCTGCCTGGGGTCCACGAATTGGGGTATCATCTTGGTACCACCTAACCCTCATCCGCGTCTCAATCACCCCACTCGCCCCATCCTTTTACCACAACCTAACCCCTCTCTTTGTGTGTGTGTGTGTGTTACCCTTCATCAAAGAGGAAGAACCAACAAGAGAGGGAAGGGGAATATTGCCGCTGCCCTTTTGTGCCTTCATTCTGCGGATGATATTTTTTTGTTTGTTTGTTTGAGTTGCAATCTCTTCATTTGTATCGTTTTTTTTTTTTTTTTTTTTTTTGGTTTCTCTCCTCCTCTCCTTATTTCTTTTCCTGTTGTGTTGTTCCTCTTTCTTCACAAGGCCGTGGTGCCCCCCAGCGCGGAAGAGAGATATACGCACAGAACGTGGAGGGAGGAAGGAAGGAAGTGGGGGCGCAGTAGCAAGAAGAGAGGAGGATAAGGTAGACACTTCTGGTAGCAATGGGGAGGACTGCTCGCTCAAAACGCACTCCACTCACTGATAGGAAGAAGCGGCACGAGGTGCAGAACCCCGCGGCTGAGGTGGATCCCGCCCTCGTCGAGCGGTACCGCAGCACGCGACAGCCGGTCAAGAAGAGCCAACTCTTCACGCAGCTACGAGAGCAGACAAAGGATGCCAAGCGTGTCCGCCGAGAGGCACGTGAGAAGGAGCGCAAGCTCCTGAAGGACAAGGCGCCGGAAAAGAATATTCCAAAGACGAAGGAACGTCTGCGCCGGCCCGACGTGACAATTATAGACGATAAAAATGACGTTGAGATTGTGCGAGACGAGGCGGATGATGAGTTTGCGGCGTATTTCCAGGATGGACAGAAACCGGCGATTCTCATCACAACGGGTGAGCGCCCTTGCTTCCGCACGAAGCAGTTTGTGAAGGAGGCGCTCTGGCTCTTCCCAAATTCCACCTATCGTCCTCGCAAAGATTACACTCTGAAGGAGAT
Source organism: Trypanosoma scelopori (assembly GCA_030849745.1). Lineage (NCBI taxonomy): Eukaryota > Euglenozoa > Kinetoplastea > Trypanosomatida > Trypanosomatidae > Trypanosoma > Trypanosoma scelopori. The sequence goes on from JASANX010000780.1 coordinate 13,423, forward strand.
TACACAGTTTTGCATTAATCGCGAGTTCACCGATCTAGTGGTGATCACAGACCGACTGAAGGAGCCGTATTGTCTCATTGTGTCACACCTTCCACATGGTCCTACGGCAACATTTCGCGTGTCCAACTTCATGACACATAAGCAGTTGAAGGATCCAGCCCCACGGACGGAACATTACCCCGAACTCATCTTTAAAAATTTTGACACACGTCTCGGCCGTCGCATTCATCGCATGCTGGAGTGTCTGTTTCCCGCAACACGGGACTACGCCGGTCGCGCGGTGGCGACGTTTCACAACCAGCGTGACTACATCTTCTTACGCACGCACCGCTACATCTTTGACAGCCTAGACGCCGTGCGCATCCAAGAGATGGGTCCCCGATTTACCTTGCGGCTCCTATCGCTGCAGTCGGGGACCTTCGACTCGCAGTTTGGCGAGTATGAGTGGTTCCGAAAGAAGGAGCACGACGCAGACAAACTCGAGTGGTACATCTAGGCACTATCTTTGGCTTGTTGCACAAGAAAACTTTTGACGTTTAATGAGGAAGATGGTGGTGGTGGAGGAGGAGGAGGAAAGAAGCCCTTGTTGTTGTTTGTTTGTTTTTTTGTCACGTGCAAAACTGAAGCAAATTTGTCGCACATCTCCGTTTCCTTCTCGCCTTTTTTCTCTTTTTACCTCTTCTTAAAATGCAGACATTGAGTGGGTTATTCCACCTGCTTTTGCTTCTCATTCCATTGCCTCTTCCACCCCCTTTTCCCCCTCCCCTCCCATTCCTGTTCTCTGCCTCTCCATCATCTCTTCCCTCTTGTTGTTGTTGTCAATGCGAAGGTGAGTCGCAGTGTGGTGACGGGGCCTGTCGGTAGGCTCTTTTTTTCTCATTTCTTTTTTTTTGTTTGTTTGTTTGGTCGGGTTTCAGAGTTCCCACCCGCTCTCCTCACGAACTCCACGATGGCTTCGTCGGAGAGGGTTCGACTTGTAGTGGAGCAACTCGCCTCCGTCAATCCATTCACAAACGCCAAAAACCTGCCAGATGTACCGCGCCCCCTTGAGTCCTCCATACCACGCGGACTACCGTCGATGCAGCAGCTGCCGTATGTGCAAAATGTGCTGAATATGCTTACCTACAACTTTCTTCCTCAGACGTTCTTCTGCTTGGAGAAGCATCGCTCGCTGCATAGTATTCTGCTGACATCGAAGGAAATTCTAACTGAGGCTCTTCCGATTCGGTGTCTGGAGGCCACCTTTGTGAGTTTGTATCTCACGAATTGGATGCAGGATGTAGATCGGATTCCTCTTTCCTTCAGGTCGAGGGCAAAGGGGCGGTCGTATCATCACATTGTTCTCGTCGTTCGCTGCAACTCACTGTACGGATCACTGGGTCTCAGCCGAAAGGCCACACTTATGGACAAACCGGTGATCTATAGTAGTTTATTCGAACTTATCATGGAGTATAAGAAGCAGTATGAAGCCATTGGGCACAAATTAGTTGATTGTAAGTTGGGTCTCTGCGTCAACCACGAGGCACACTCGCAAAAGACACCGTGCTGGCGCTATGTTGCGGTGAATTTATCCCAGACGTGTTCGCTATTGGGATTGGCTTCACCACACCTGGGAATAGATACTGAGGCGTGTGAACCTCAGGAATGCCCTTCTGAGGGGCGCCGTGGAGACAGCCCGAATCATTTAGCAGATGTGGCTCACCTCTTGGGCAATTACACCGCTTTGCTGTCAACAATTTCAGTGGAATATGACAAACACGCCGTCCCATATGCTTCTGCACCAGGCAGTCGAAAGCAGCCAACTTGTTTGAAGGATCTCCACGAAATGGAGGAGGAGGTGGCGCGGGAGGAGAATAAGCGACGGCTGGAAAAAATACGTAGTGGGCGATCCCCATGTGTTTCTTCCTACATTGCTCCAAAGAAGCGCGCCGCCTCTCGCTCCGTGTCCAAGAGACGCGGAAAGTGTATAACTGCGACTTGTATATCACTGGAACCAAGAGGCAAAAAACGAAGGCCAGTTGTCGCCAAAGGGCTTGCGAAAACTGAGAATGTCACTGCTTCATCGAACACTAATAGTGAAGACGGTGAAGATTACCACCTGCCGTCGGTGGCCAGACGCACCCCGGCTGCTTCCCTGGCAGTTTCCACTGATGTAGCAGTTGATCGCCTCTGTGCGGATTGGACTACCGACGAGGCAGCTGAAGGTAACTCTGCCACCCAATCGCCCTACAGAATGTCATTGTTTCCCGCTCTTGAAAGGGCTGATGAAGCGGGCACATCAATCGGTTTGTCTGGGGAATGTTAGGGCCTCGTATTTGCAGAACGCCCGAATTTTACCTCCTCCTCCTCCTCTTCCCCTCCCAAATCCCCTAAAAACAAACAAAAAAAGGGGGGTGGGGGTGGCGGACACCCCCTCCCCATGCCTCTTGTCGTCGTTGTTGTTGTTGTGTGGGTGAGACGTATCGTGTTCTTGAGTGCAGAGATGAAACGAAGAGAAGTGTGCAGAAAAGGAAGAAGAGGCAAGAATATAAACAGAAAAGAAGACGTGAAACGGTGGGTGGCGTTGATGGAAAAGAAGCATTATGGGGGTGGGGTGGCAATGCGTGCGCTCCGGAATTGGCTCACAAAACATTTTCTTTTTTTTTTTTCATTTGTTATAAAATTTGCATCGCTCTTTTTTTTTTTTTTTGTCGCCGCCGCCAAAACGAAAAAAAAAGAAGAGTAGGAATCCCGCTGCCTGCACTGTGCACCGATTTTTTTTTTTAATTTTATTTTTATGTTGTGCGTGTGTAGTATGCCTCGTCTTGGCTGCGTGTCGGTGCGCTCCCTCACTCACCCGTGTGTGTGTGTGTGTGTTTTCTTTTGTTTTACTCGTGGGGAAGAGGGGCGGTGAACGAGTCACGCATCACCTCTGCTGGGCTTGCACACTCTTCTTTTAAGGCCAAACAAACAAACAAAGAATGTACATATATGATATGCATGTTTATGTGATGCGGCAAGGGCGGCGGGCGGCGGGAGATATTCATCTGGCTGCATGTATGCAGACTTTTTGTCGCACTGTTCCCTTCTATTCACCAATGTATTGTTTCCCCATGTAGTTCAGTTCTGTTCAACCTTCTTTCTTCACCACCACCCACCCACCCATCACTCTCTATCTTCTTATCTCTTTCTTTTTTTGTGTGTGTTCGTTTGTTGTTCGTTTATTATTTTGGAGGCGGGTTGTTGGATGCATCATCTGCGTTACCTTCACTCGCCAGAATGAAGAGCAGAAATGTTTGGTAGTGCGCACCCTTCAATTGGCATCAATTTTATAATGTGCTCGTGAGCTTTTTTTTTTTTTTTGCCTTTTCTTGTGTATATAAATGTGCTGCATATTATATATCTTTCTCTCTCTCTCTCTCTCGGGTGCTATTACTTGTCGTTGCTTCTTTTTTTTGTGTGTGTGTGTGCGGGGAAGAGGGGGGGGGGGGGGGGGGTTTATAGCCCACAGCGGGGGGTATTTCTATAGGTGTTTTGTTTGTGTTTGCCTCTCTCACTCTCTCTGCGTGTGTGTCTCTCTCTCTCCTTCTTTCTCACTCTTCCCTCCCTTGGCACTCTATTTGTGTTGCCTTTTTTTTTTTTTTTTGTGTGTGTGTGTGTGTGTGTTTGTTTTCTTCTTCTTCTCGCGCAGTGGTAAATAAATCCACATTCGCACATCAAATGGTATGCAGTGCGGTTTGGATGCCCGCATACGAAGGGGCTGTTGTTAGTGGCACCGCACTTCTCTTCCTGTTATGTGTGGCGATCCAGCGGAGGAATCTCTGCTGTTATGACCAGTTCATTGGCAAAATTCAGACAGCAGACGACACCAATGTGAGACTTTCGCTATTTCGTGAGTTCATGCAGGTTGGGAAACTAGCGTTGCCCACACTCTGGTGCAAAGAATTCGCTGCCACCGTCATTTTTATTTTGCTCTTCGTTGTTAAATCCATTTTGCGTGTGGGGCTCTCAAACGTTAATGGTAGGGTGATGAGCGCCGTGATGGAGGGAACTCGGGAGGAGCGGATATTCAACTTTACTCGCATGCTTCTCCTGCGTACTTCCGTGTCGATGATGGCTGCAATCTGCAGCGGCTGTGTGGAGCATCTTCGCTCGTGGCTTATTGGTTGTTACCGCGTACGACTAAGCCGCTGCTTCCAACGCCGGTTTTACACTCATTTGGTACACTACCAGGCGACCATGCTGGACACACGGTTGGAGTCAGTGGACACAGTCATTTCTACGTATTGCGGCGAGTTCGCTGAGCACTTTGCGGAGCTTCCCTACTACTTTTTGCTCCCCATGCTGGAGGGGATTATTTCCATGATTGCGCTGACAAAACATGTTGGAGGAAGTGCAGCATCGGTAGCATGTGGGAGTGTCGCAACATCAGTCTTTTTGCTGCAGCTGCTTTCGCCCGCGTTTGGGAAGATCCGTGCATGTATTCTTTCTAGAGAAGATAATTATCGTCGAACATTGACGAATGCTTTGAATGATGCCGAGAGCATTGCCATACATGATGGAAGTCGTTACGTGCGGCACAAACTCGAAATGCATTTATCCAGCCTGAAGTATGGGCTGGATTATTTTGCCCTTGCCCGTGGCCACTTTGCCTTCCTGGAGACCGCCTTCTCTGGGCTTTTACATGTCATTTCGAGCCTTGTCGTTTTTGTCGGGTCGTATCGGGAGGGGAAGAAAAAAACATTAAACGACATGTATGTACAACTCCAGTACATGCAGGATTTGAACGACAGTGTGAAGAATCTTGTTGTGAATTTCCGAGAGATTTCTCATTTGGCCACCTTCACAGCGAAGCTCGCCGAGTTCGACACAACACTTGCAAGCATCGCGCAGGGCACTTTCATCCGCGCCACGGACGTGGCGCCCATTCCCGACACAAGCCTGCCAACTCCGCGTAACCTCCCGCACATACACTACACAAAACACCCAGAACAGGCAAAGTCTTTCACCCTCTTCGCCTTTTCCAACCTGAAGTTGACAACGCCATCGGGTAAGTTGTTGTTCACCAACCTCAACCTCAGCATGGAGAGCAATCAGGACTGGGTAGTTGTGGGAGAGAATGGGTGTGGTAAGACTTCCTTCTTGCGCATGATTTCCGGGTTGTGGTTCCCAACGGAGGGACAATGCTCGGTAGATAGACAAGTCAAGCTGCTGTTTGCACCACAGCACAGCTACATGGTGCCACAATGCAGTTTGCTGGATCAAATACTATTTCCCCAACCAGCTGCCACAGCAACTGAGAAGGACCTCGCCTGCTTCGAACAGGCGATTGAGCTTTCTGGGGCGCATTCGGTAGTTGACGTGCTCGGCGGATTTCACAGCCAGTACGTCGGTATCAACCCGGAGAACACGTGCGACACGTACGATTGGAACTCCCTTAGCGGTGGCCAAAAGCAGCGCATCAGCATGGCGCGTGTGTTCTACCATGTGCTTCGTATGGACAGACGACATAAAACGCCTGTCGCCATCCTGGATGAGGCGACGTCTATGATGGATGAAACCGAGCAACTGGTGTTTCGTAATCTGCGCAAATTGGATGTCCGTATGCTTTCTGTAACACATCGTGACGAGGTGGTTAATTATCACACGCATAAGCTGCAAATTCTTCCGGGCGGAAACTGGACTGTAACCCTCGTCAATTCGCATATTGATATTAGCACCGGACCTTGAAGCACCATCAAATCGGATGTGGACGAGAACGGCAAAACTAAGCCACACTAAAAGGCGAGTGGAGGTTGAGACTGCGGCTGAGGGAAGAAAAAAAAAAAAACACTTTCCTCCTTCCTCCTCCTTCTTCCCCCATTCTCCATTTAAAATCAAAAAAAAAAGGAGAAGCGTGTATGATTGTATAAATAAATATTTACGTGTGCGTGTGCGTATGTGACGCAGTGCAGAAGGTGGTGAGTTTGTCGCCAAACGCTTCTTTTTTTTTCTTTGCTCACGCATACGCGACACCATCTATTACCTTCGGAGGGGAATTGGAGGTGATCATTCGAACTTCCACTTGCTTTTCCAAAAGTTCCTTTTTTTTTTTGCTGCTATAAAGAAAACGAAGAAAACCAGGAATTTGGGGGTGCGGTTGTTGGTTGCTGGTTGCTCTCCCTCTCTTCGCCTTCCAGCTTGTGTTTTGGCCTTTGTTCCTCTGCTTGCCTTGCGTCATTCTCTCGTGTGGGGAAAACAACCATGTGGGAGATGTACGCCGATTGGGATAATAGAGAGAGGTGCAGGTAGGGGATTTGCAACGCAAATCAACCCGTGCGAGAGTTAAAAAAAAAAAATAATGCAGCAAAGACAAAACAACAACAACGAGCAAGCAATGAAAAGGACAAAAAAAAAAAAGGTTGAGGGTGGTGGGGGAGGGGCGGTGGCAAAGACGAATCGTGGCCTGAAAAAAAATTATACGTGTATGCGTATATATTTATTATCTCCGCGCCAATGTGTTGGTTTGTGTGTGTGTGTGTGTATATTGTGGTATCGTGTTAAATTTTTTTTTTTCGTTTTTTTCCTCACCTGCTCGCTTCCCCTGCTGCTGCTGCTGCTGCTGATAATGATGATGATGATGTTTTTGGATACTACCTTTTGCCTTTCATATGGCACACAGACACGGGAACAATCACGCATACACCTAGAGGAGGTGGTGGAAAGAACAGAAAAACAAAGGGAAAATAACAACAACACACAGAGCGGGGGCAGAAGAAAAGTGGGGGAAACGCAGGATGCACAATGAGAGTCGCAGCTATATCCACCTTGGGCGCTCGACCTCTTTTCGTTTCCATGTGGAGAAACGGACCACGATCGTTTCCATTCACTGTGAACGTCGACTCAAATGGGAAAGCGGGGGAACAATGGAGGATGGACGCTGCATCCTATGGGCCCAATGCACATCAAGTCTCTCAGCCGCAGATGACGTGATGTGCGAGCAACCTCCGTATATTGTGACTTCATTAAGCTTAGGCAGGGAGGGGGTTGCTGTAGTTTCCTCTCTTAGGTGGGAGCTAATGGAAGATACCACCGTCTCAATCTGTCTTACAAGACCCTCCGAAACGCCAGTAATGCTTCAAGAGTTAAAGAAGAGCTCATTGTCGCTCATAACACGTGATACCAGTGATAAGTTAGCGGGGGATGGGTCGCCTGGTCCACTGTGTAACGTTTCTCTAGAGTCGCAATATGATTTTACTGTTACATTAGTTGGTGTCACGGCGCTGTCCTTGTCTCAGCCGTCGCTTTGGAGGCCGCTACTTTGCTTCCGCTGGTTTGAATTGCGGGAGCATGTGCGTGAAGCAACGGCTGTTGCGCCCCTAGATGTAAGGAGTTCTACAAGGCGCAATGCGGTCCCAGCGCATGCATCGCGGATGGTTGCAGGCAATGTCAGGGAGGCCTCTGCACTCTCTCACTGTGGTAATTACATCTTGTGGCGAGATGGTTCATTGGGTTTGCGACGAGAGCTGGTGCCGTATCGCAGGCTCTTCACACCAGCCAGAGAGGACAAGCGCGTTCGTGTACGCACATTCCCACATCGCTACTCAGACGTTGTTGGTGAAGTGCCGTTTGGTACTTGTGTTGAGGTCATTGGCCGTGCGATGGATCGATATACAAAAGAGGAATACGCACTGCTCATTCTCTCTGGGACGCCCGACGCGGCAGTGGTGGCCGAGACGTACGGGCTGCGTTACATCGAGCCTGGCAAATGGCTCTGGGGGTGGTCGAAGATCACAACATGCAGGGGAATTGTTCTTCTGGCGGAGCTGCACAACGCAGAGAGTTCGAAGTTACACGACAAGGATTGGATAGAGCGGTTGCAAGAACCCACGTATTACACTTCTGTACGAGAGGGGCGTCGTGTTCGTATTCGCAGTGAGCCTTCACTTGACGCCGAGGTGATTGGACACCTTGATTCAAACGAGGTAAAGTTGGTTGTCGCCGTGCACCACCCGCCAGAGTCTTCCGCATCTCATCAGAACAATTCTGCGCTTTTTCTTTATCACTTTGTCGAGTGGAAGGACGGTGGCTTCTCTTTGATGCGGAATAATGATCGCGTATACTTGGTGCCAGTGGAGCTTCAGTCACCGCCACGCCACTTCCCCGTGTGTCCACGACCGACACCAAAGTCGCCTGAGGTTGTTCCACTTGTCCGGAAACGTGTCCGTTCTGCTTCCAGCAGCAGTCAGTGCAACTCGTTCGACGTGGCGGCCACATCGCCTCAAGAAGGGCTTTGGAGCCCAGCGAATGTCCCGGAAGCTGTTGCGGCAGGTGTCAAGGCGGGGTCTGTGCGTTTGGAGGATTTACCAATCATAAATCTTGACACCAAATCCGAGAGCTCATTCTCCTCTGCCGATACGTGTTCTTAACCACCACCACCACCACCACCACCAGAACAACAACAACAACACCGTAATCGTGTAAAACATCCAGCAGGGGTCATGATGGTTTGCGGAGGGGAGAGGCGCTCTGTCCATAACGTTCTTTCTCCCTGGCAAATTGTCGTCTCCAGTTTGTTTTGTTTTTAATCCTTTTTTTTTTTTATTATTCTGCACGTGGTGCTCCAAACCAAAGGGAACCAGAACCGAAATGAAGCCAAACTCTCCTCACTAGCACTCTCTGTTTCTCCCCTACGCAACACATTACGTACATAAGAAGATCGAAAGAAGCAATTACTACCACACGATGCTAAATGCGAGACTTTCATATACATGTATATATGTATATGTATATGTAACATCTTCTGGTGATTTTTCTTCAACTTCAACGTGTATTCTTTCATTCGCTTCCCCTCCCATCCCCCCATTCTGCATTCATTGAAGAAACAAAAACAACCAAAAGAAAAACCGCAACGACCAGAAGGAGAAGAAATTGAGGAGGTGTGATCAAAAGCAGCACGAGCAACCCGCACCCTCCTCTCCCAAGAAAAAAAAAATTGTTTAGAGTTCTTCTGCACTACAGCAGATCTTTCTTTTCACAACCAAGAAATGGAGATCGCACCCTTCGAAGAGATCCCTGATGACAATAATGTCTTCTATGACACTGTGTTCATGGAGACG
>JASANX010000781.1:0-22558 GCA_030849745.1 Trypanosoma scelopori
TTCCGACACCGACACCGAATGCCGTTCGCCTTCGTTTTTGATTTTCCCGTTCACCTTTCGCCATTTGTTTTTCTTTTTAAACTTGAAGCGGTTTACCTGCTGCCGCTTCAATTTTCTTTTTTTTTCTTTTTTTGTGTCTGTGTGTGTGTGTGTGTTTGTGTGCGTGTATGCGCTCTTATTTCTTCAGAATTTCTTTCTTTCCTGCTGCGATGCATCTCCTCGCCTCTTCATGTGATGCTGCTGTCCTTTTTTTTTTTTTTTTCGTACTTTGCGCTTGACAAGGTGTAGATTTTTGTGATTGTTTTTTTTTTTTTTAGGATTGAGCATACCGAGGAAAGAAGATAAAGAAAAAAAAGAAGAAGCGAATGCTCGTTGAGCCTCAAGTGTTACCTCAGCCTACACGGCTCCCGCCTGACGAGGCTCTTGCCGTCATTTGGAGACTCGTTCGTTACATCTTTGTCTTGCTGATTGTTGTCTTTGGTGTGATTCCTCTTCTTTGCGGAACCGTCTTCCCACCCTTTTCCGCGCTGTGGGATGTGATGTCAGCGATCTCGCCCTATACATGGGGCTCCGTGGGAATAGGTATTGGCATCGCCTTTTCTATCATTGGTGCAGCGTGGGGAATCCTGACCACTGCTGCCTCGATTAGTGGAGCCGCTATTCGCGCTCCCGAGATACGCAGCAAGAATCTGATTTCCATCATTTTTTGCGAGGCTGTGGCTATATACGGCGTTATACTGTCGATCATCATGATGGGAAAAATGGAAACAAACGCTAACGCAATTGAAGAGAGTGGAAAATATGCCTATCGAGCTGCTGCTGCCGGATTTACTCTCTTTGCTGCTGGTCTTGCCGTCGGAATCGGCAACATGTCTTGTGGCATTGCAGTTGGAATTGTGGGAAGCAGTTGCGCTATTGCTGACGCGCACAGTAGCAGTCTCTTTGTGAAGGTTCTCGTTATTGAGATCTTTGCCTCTGCCCTTGGTATCTTTGCCGTGATTGTTGGCATTCTAATGTCTCAGAAGGCTGCGATGGTGTAAACCGCACTCATAGGTGGGTGGAAGGAGGGCGTTGGAAACGGTACTGTAGCCGAGAAGGGTACCCCACTGTGGGAGGCAAGTGTAATTCGCCCATTCTCTTCTCCATTTCCCTCAGTCTTTCTTGTCACTGGCGTAGTGATATCTGTGGTTTGACGGGTCTTTCTTCTTTTTGTTTTATTTGGTTGTTGTTGTTGTTGTCTCTTTGCGCCGCGCGAGCACACATTGGTGGAAAAGGGGGTATGTTGGTGAAGCAATGGCGGCATCGCAGCTCATCGCAGTCCGCTACACGGATCTTTTAAGCGAGGGAAAGATCGAGGATGCACTGAGCTATTTGTCGGACGACATTGTGTACAACACGTGGATGGGTGTAGTTTACGGTAAGAAGAACGTAACGGTCTTTCTTCGTGACAACGTTCGATTTCTGCACCATGGCCGGAACTTCAACCGATGGAAGCAAGTACACCACTGCTTGGCCCCACCGTTTCGGCAGCAGGCTCTGAGTGATGGCGGCGGCGGCGGCCATGTGTCTCTGGCACTAATGCCGCCTGAGCACCAGGGGGTGCGCCGGTACCTCAACTCAGACGGGTACGACTCACAAGGGTACGCCTCATTTGAGCGAGACGGGACGATAGCGTCACACGCAAAATTCGCCATTTTTCATGTTGGTGTGAGGGAGACGGTTGTTTTACGAAACGGCAAAATTGTATTAGTGAACATCTCAAAGCGTGCCTGAATCTCTTTCCCCGTTGAGTGGTTCTGGACGTGGCGCGAGAGAAGAATGAGGAGGGTGTAGCGGGGGAAGGGTTTCCCTATTTTTCTCTGTAGAAATACATACATATATATATATTTGTCCTTTGGAGTGTTTTTTTTTTTGGGGGGGGGGGGGAGCGATGAGGCTCTATTTCTTTCTTTCTTTCCCTTTTTTTAATGACAATGTTGTTCCCGTCTTTGGCGTGTGGTTGTAGAATTCAGAAGCCAGAAATGAAGTCAAACAGGATTGAGCGGAGGAGGGAGCTGGAGTGTGCGATATCGCAGCGGCAAAGGGAAATGGAAGACCTGCATCGACGCAAAGCAGAGCTTGAGGATGAGTTAAGAATGAATTCAGACGCTCTGGATGCCGGTAATTTCGCTGCAGTATTCCCTGTGCTTGAGTACTGCGGTGCGAGACCCAAAAAGGACCTGCGGCAGCTTCCATTTGAACAAGTGGGAAACGTAAAGGCGGAGTTTGAGATTGCTGCCAAGGCTGTCGCACAGAGCAACCGCACACTTCAGCAGCAGCTGGGGGAACTCAAGCGCCGAATTGAAGCGGAGGAGAAGCGCTGTGCGAAGGTGAAGGAGAAGACGAAGGTTCTGGTAGACACCACTGGCGTGAAGGTTGGCATCCCCGCTCGAGGGCAGACAAATGTGCCAAAGGCACTGTTGAACAACAACAGCCACAATCACGACGCCGATATGACCCCCGAAGCGCTGGCGGCGAAGAAAAAAGTTATTGAAAAGGGAATCAGAGCCGGTCGTCTTCTTGCCAAGAAGAAGGAAGACGTGGTACTCTCTCTGTCGAAAAAGGTTGAGTCGCGCCATGAGATGTTCAATACAATCAATGCCCTGAATAATGACTTGCGTGTCACAGACCGTGACATAAGGACCGAGAAGGAGACACTGCAGGGGCTAATTGCCGAACACGACATTGTCAACGCGAAGCTGAACGCAATAATGGTGGCGAATACATCCAGCTCGTGCCTTTTGCTTCAAGAGGAGATTGCGGGAATAAAGGATGAGATTGAAGAAACAGCAAACGGAACTCGTCGCGGGCAGGAGCGTGTGATTAAAGCACAAGAGTATCGTCTTGAGCAGCTTGAGCGACGCCTGGAATCTATCCAAAAGGCCCTGAAGAACAATCATATGATGAAGCCAGTGGATGCATTCCTGTCGCAGAGCTGGGCAGAAGGGGGTGAACTCATGCAACTTCAAGCAGATGATGATATGTATGATATAGAGGCTATCATCCCCGCGCAAGAAAAGTGTCATCCAGCCATATATAACTTGCTCCAAATGGATAAGGAAAGACTTTCGCGGCGCATCAGTCTACTGAATGTTGTCGTGGGGGAGAAGGAAAATGTGATTGACGCTCTCGCATGCAAGGTCGAGGTTACGTTGCGGGAGTGCCAACAGGCTATTCAGGGGCTTGACCAAGTTGCAGCAGGTGCCGCGTATGAGGAAAAAATGCAGCGGTTGAAGGCCATAGAGTACATTGAGGAGCGGCGTGTGCATTGTTCGGACTTATTCATGGAGATGCGAAAGCTTAAACTAAAGGCATTTGGTACGCCAAGGAGAACGCCAAGGAGGTCGGCCCGTCACTAGTGGACGGCGACGAAGAAGAAAAAGAAGACAACTGTGGAGAGAAAGACAGAGAGAGAACGAACGCCGAAAAAGGGAGAAAAAAAAGAAAAAAACGCGTGGGTCTGGTGGGGAGGTTCTTATCATCTTCAATGAAGTGATGTGGTCGACGGTATATGGTTCATGTGTGTGTGTACATGTATATATATATATATATATCTTTAGGCTTCCAAGAACATTTTCATGCCGAAAAAAACATGGCGGTGGCGCTGTCTGTAGTCGAAGGGGATGGGAGGGAGCCTGAAAAGGGCAAAAAAAAAAAATAAATCAATGCGCTAGCTGGATATTACGTCGTCAAGGAGGGGTGGAGTGGTGATGATGATGATGGTGGCGGTGGTGGTGGTGGTGGTACACCAGCAGTAGATGGGCAAAGCGGCTCCTTTTATTTTTCTTTTGCATTCTGCTGTTTTGCAACCCGGAAAGTGGAAGAAAGTAGGAGTCTTGCCTCGGACCTCCGCATGGTTTTTATTTTTATTTTGTTTTACTTATTGGTTGCTGCTGCTGCTGCTGCCGCCGCTGCTGTTTCTTTCAGCGTCTTGTCTCTTTACACCCTTTTCATCTCCTTTTCTCTACGTGCGTCGTGTCACCACGCTGCCACTTGTCAGGTTTGAAGTGGAGAGACGCTCGCAGCCGGACAAAATAGTTGAAGGGGTGTGGAGAAGAGCAGTGAAGGGAGACGGAGGTAAAGGAGAGAACGCAGAGTACGCCATGTCGAAGGATGCCTCACCGGTGACGGGTGACGGAAAGGGGATTCATCATCGCATTGAAGATGCCGTTCATATGATGTGGAACAACCAGTATGCAGAGGCAGAGAATTTCCTTGTTGCCTATAAGGGGGTGCATCCACGCTATGCAATGGAGTACGCTAACAAGAATCTCGTTGAGACGCTTATGAATTCCACCAATGAGAGCAGAGAGATGCTACTGGAGTTGTTTAAGGCGGCAGACTCGCGAGCCTCGGCCGCCAAGTACACCGAACCCATGTTTGACATGGATGAGGAGGAGGAAGAGGATGACCAGAGCACGGCTGTGAAGGTACCTAGCAAGTCGGAGCGTAAAAAAGAGAAAAAGGCCTTTAACTGGCGTCGCAAGGCGACCGAAAAGGCGGGGAAACAGTTTGATGAATCATGGAAGCTAGAGTGTGATGTCATCTACGCGGATGCCTTGCTGATGCGATCTGTATGCCAACTTATGATGAACTCTTACTTGAAGGGTGGTGTCAATCTGCGTAGGGCGTGGGGCTTGTATCATAAATTGATTCGAGATGTTGAGTCAGACACCGATAATAATATTCCATATGAATTGAAGATGTGTGTGAAATACGGTGCTGGAGCGTTCTATGCGTTTCTCGCTCTTGTGCCGGCTGGCCTGATGAAGCTCCTCAATGTGATTGGGTTTATATCAGACAGGGAACTCGGCGAGCAGTACCTCACTGAGGTTTTCGAGAGCAATGGAATTCGCTCCCCCTTTGCAGCACTCGTGTTGTGCACACTTTACCTCTTCCTTCCGACAGGCATTGGTCGTGTGGAGGAGACGCTTGCGAAGGCGAAGCGCATCTTGGATACGATGAACGAACGATACAAACAAAATACGTACTTCTACGGCTATTCAAATTTTTACCACCGAAAGAAGGGTGAAACGGCTGAGGCGCTCACGGCTATTGAGAGGGCTGCGACGAACGCCGAGAAGGTTGGGCTTGCGCCGCTGTTAATCCGCTACTTGCACGCCGATACACTTTTCATGGACCTTCGCTTTGTTGAAGCGAAGGAGAAGTATGCTTCTCTTCTTGACCATCTGGCGGAAACAAAAGAGACTTTCGCGTACACGGGCCAGATGGTGTTGTCACTTGCATCTTGCTATGTGATGCTAGGCGAGGATGCGAAGGCATTGCATTGGCTCAAGAAGGTAGGTTCCATGTATAACCCAAAATCGAAAAATGACGCCAACTCCCCAAAATTTGCTGCACGTGTCTTGGCGAACAATCGACTGTTGCCATTGTGTGGCATCTACATGTTGTACATAAATCGTGACCTTGCTCATATGAAGGTTGAACAGGCGGAGCGTGTGATGCAAGCATTGAAGACGGTGACGGAGGGAAAAGATTTGACCGGTGCCGAAACGGAAAGCATGTACACCCTTTTTGTGGGAGTAATTCACAAGGGTTGTGACCGCATCGAGGAGTCTCTTGAGGAAATGAAAAGAATTCTTGCAAGAGAGAAGCAAATACCAAGTGATTCAATGGTTTTGCCATACACCTACTACGAGACGGGCGAGCTGGAGTACCGACGTGGCAATCTGGAAAGGGCGAAGGAACTTTTCACTAAGGGACAGTCGCTCAAGGGGGATGGAAACGAGACGCTTGCAAACCGATTCAGCATTGCACTGAAGCAACTAAACCGTAAGATGGAGGGAAGGGAATGAGATGTTTAAAGTACAAGGGTTTTACCATTGTTCGCTTTTCTTGACAGGGATATGTTCTGACTTGAAGTGGGTTGTAATTACTGGTTGGGTAGATTGAGGGAAAACAGCAACAACAGGAGGAGCAGCAGCAGCAGCAACAATAAGAGGAGAGCTTAGAATTGAAATGTTTTTATGAACAGTTTTCGTGGTATGTGTGTCTGTGTGTGTTTCCTTTTTTTTTTTTTTTTTTTTTGCTCCTTCTCTTTCTTTCCCTCTTCAAATCTCTTGTGGTTTTGTATGTTCACATGCAGTTGTGCATCTGTCTGTCTGTATCTGGCCAATCAATTATTTCCTTCAGTAGCGTGGCTTTAAAGGATTACCGTGCTGCCCATGGCGGCAGCGGCGGTGAGTGCTGGTGGTGGTGGTGATGATGATGATATCCGCCATCTGCTCTCACGGCCTTTCACATCGAAAATAGCACCGCTTTCTCGCTCGCTGTCGTTGTCTGACGTCTTCTTTTTACTGTAGACACAATGCTTCTCATCTCGTCCTCTGCTCTTCTTCTCACCCCACACCCCCAATTTTTTTTTTTTTTTGGATCCCCCCCGCGCGCGCGTGTGTGTGTGTGTCCTTTTCTTTCTCTCCATTTGTGTGTGCGTTTGATTGATTGATTGATTGGTTGACTCATTCCTCTCGTTTTTTTTTCTTGTCTTTTGTCCTGCATTGAAAATTTGGATTTAGTATCATGATGGAGATGGAAAGCAAAAATATTGAAGAAGGTGTGGCAGCAGAAACAGCGACAACGTTGGCGGCAAAACAGATTGGCACTTCCTCCATGAGGGATCAGGCAGCGGATGTGCCACCATCAACGGAAGAGAATGGGCCAAGCGAGGAGAAAATTGACAACGACGCCACACAGCAGACTGCAGGTTACGATGTAACACCGCAGCAGGAGTATTACGACACCAACCAATATGAAAATTACTACTACGAACCTGCTGATGGAAACTATTACTACTATTCCATGCAGGGTCCAATGGTGAGCGAGGAGCAGCCACATCACACGGGAGGTGCACCACTGACACCAGAGAACCTCGTTTGCTTGTACGAATTTGACGATTGGGAGCCCCGATCGTACGGTTGGTTTGCGGACATTGTAATAGATGTTTTCATGTCAGCAGGCTTTCGAATATACCTTTTTTCGCTGCTCTACAGCTTTGGTGCCTTGCTGTTTGCTCTTTCCTTGAACTGGACGTTCCAGATACTTTTCCGTATGTATGCCCCGCAACCTGGAGATCAATCTAATATGTCGGGAGTTTTGAGTTACTACGTCATTTTTGTGTATCTTAGTTTCACCCTGGTGATGGCATTCTGTGTATGGATGGACATGCTGAGGGGATTGTGGCATGTAAAGCGAGACGACACAATTTTTTGGGGAATGTCTCATCATTCAGGGCAGAAGCCACCCTTCATAGTATACCTTGTTCTCATTCTCGCCACGGCAGTTCTTCCCCTCTTCTGGGGCATCATCGAGGCTGCAACAAATGGGGAGTCAGTCGTGTTTGTCGCGCAGACACACGCTTTCTTATCCGTCATTATCACCGGATTTATTGTTGCAATTTGCTATATTTGGTTTTCTTTCCAGGCGCTGAGACGGAAACGATTGGTGTTTAGAAAACGTGCGGAGCGTGATGATTTCTTGCTGTGGGAAAAGGCATCGAAACACCACACCTCTCGGCCAATAAAGAGACGCTGGCATCATGCCTCCACTGTTCTTGAGGAATGCGGCTTGGATGGGAAGACAATACGTTGGAATGCGGTTCTCTTTACCATTTCCGCTGTACCATTATTTGCACTCTACGCATCACAGGCCCTCCGGACGTACATTGGCAGCCCGGATGCCAAATGGGGAGCACTTAGTAGTGCTTTCCTTTCCCTTATATACATACTTGCGTGGATGACACTCTTTCGCACGAGGGCTCACTGGGCGGTGTACGCCTCATTACTTCTTCTTGTTGCCTTCCTTATGCTTGGTGTGATTGATGGCGCAATTTCGGGTTCCAAGGAGGCGGTGTTTCTAATTATTGCATTGTTCGTCACTTCGCATGGTATGCTTGCCCGAAAGAGGCCGCATACGCTGACTAGGAAAGAGCAATGTGCCCTTTTTCAGATTGATCCGAACCCTGCAATCCACCATGATACCAGCAGGCGTAGATATGACACGCACCTGTGGTGTTGTCGCGATGTCGTTTTAAGTTGTCTTAAGTGCTTTGACGTCAAGAAGTTTTTTGGTTACCCTCACCCCGAAATCCTTCGCGCCGAGGGGCGCTACGGCTTGAATAACGTTACGGTTGTTGCAGATCAAAAAGTTATGTTGAGTTGGTGGTTGATTGTTACATTTGCGCTGGCGCTTGTCATTGGTCTTGGGAATATGATGGTGTACCATTATGTGGATGGTATTGCTACAAGGGTGAATGCGCCCATTATTGGCCAAACACCAAATTTGTCAATTTGTGGGTTGACGTACAATGAGAATGGCTCTGCACCGCTCGGGGTCTATGACCTATCGCTTCTGTGTGCTCTTTCATACACAACGGCCAAAGAAGGTGAGACGGACTTTACAAAGTGGTTCTCCCATCTCCGCAACTTTGTCCGCCAGCATCCCCATCATCTCCCTCCCAACTTCAACTATGCAACGGACGGAGTGACTATCCCGTTCTCCGACTACGTGGATTTAGCCAGTGATTACCATTTTGTAATACTGAATGCCAACAATAGAGGTCTGTCTTTCATGCGTAGCGTCGATGAGTGGGGCACTTCTATTTTTATTCAAATTTCCGGTCTCTTGTCTCCCCTTATCCATGTATGGCCTGAGAGGAATCGAGCATCGTTTATTTACGGTGCGTCGTTTCTCCAACGATGGTTTTCGCGTTCAGACGTTCTAAATATTGTCTCTGCGTATATCAATGGCTTGATTGCCAGCGGGAAGAGAGAACGTATTCTACTTGTTGGTGATGGATTCAACGGTGGATACGTGAAGATCCTTTCATCCATGTACGGCATACCATGTATTGCTCTGAATTCGCCGGGAACGGGGTACAAGCTTTCGAAACAAATAAGTGGGGTAGAAGTTTCCCTCATTGGCAGTCTTCTGTCGTACGTGGACTCGCATGAGGGACCTGTAGAGTCTCATTATTTGCAATGTAACGCTAGGTATTCCTCTGGGCGTTGCAGCAGGATTGAGAGCATCATTGAAGCAATTGGGACCACATGTGGAGACCGTTACGGCAGAAGGCTAAAATAGAATGTCCTTCTTTCATTTTGTCGTTGTTCCTGCCGCCCTCACCCCCACACCACCCGCCTCTTTTTTTTTTCCTTTTTGTGATTGTATACAATTTTATTTATTTTACTTCACTGCTTTTGTTATTACTGTTGCTGTTGCTGGTCTGTGTGTAGAATTGGGTGGGGGTGGGGGGGTCTCAGGACACAAGGCTTTTGCTGGGGCGATTTTTTTATAGAGTCGTATGAATGGAGAATATCATCAATGTGTCGTGCTGGGATTTATTTGTTTTTCTTCTCTTCTCCTCCCCCTTTTTTTTCCCGCAACTCCTTTTCTTTCGCCTCACTCTTGACATCCGCTTCGGGCGGCGAAAGAAAAAAGGAGTTGCGGGAAAAAAAAAGGGGGGGGGAGGAGAAGAGAAGAAAAACAAATAAATCGAAGAACAAAAAGTAGAGCAAAGCGGGAAGGCGCGGAACATTGGCGGCAGCAACAAGAAGAAGAATCATAGGAGCGAAGGAGGAATAGCGCATTCCCCGTGGCTTTACGTCTCCATCCACCACCCGCCCGTCAAAATTCCTTCGCTCCCGCCCCCATTCTTCCTTTTTTTGTGTGTGTCCGTTTGCGTATTTCTTATTGTTTCTGTTCGTGTTTTTTTTTTTGTTTACATTTTCAGCTCTTCTTCCCAATATATATTTGCCTTCTTCCTGAAGCCATTTAAACGAAACAACAACAGCAAGGCGGGGCCCCCCCCCCCCCCCCAAAACAAAAAAAAAAAACGAGGCTGATGCTTCGTCGAACATTCTGCATTGCTACACAGCGCACACGGCTGGCGTATGCCGCTCCGGCAGCGAAGGGAAACTCGGACACGGCACAACAGCAAGCGCCTGCGTCCAAGGTGAATGGTGCTACAGGGCCAGACGGAGATTCACTTGGAGACAAGCTTATGGTTGGTGGTTGTCTCAGTGCCATCGCTGGCTGGTTCGTATTCGGGCCTCCAATTAAATCGCACCATTGATTTTCGTTGATGCGAGGGGTTGGTGCAGCGCAGAGGGGGGTGCACTGGGGTGCAGATGCGTTTCGAAACAAAAATTTGATGTTGCCCCACTCTATCTTTTTTTTTCTTTTCTCTCGCTTTAAAATATATTTTGTAAAAGGAAACGAATAGCAGAGACAATCTCGTTGGATGGAAAGAAATGAAGGCGCCGATGTTGATTGTTTGAATGTCTGTATTTTTGGTCTATCTGCTGCCTATTACCCCCCCCCCCCCCCTTTTTTTTTTTCCTTTGGTTTCTTCTGCACATACACGTGTGTGTTTGCGTGTTTCTCCATTGCTGTTCTCTTCGACTTGTGGCCGAAACGCAGGGGATAGCAGTGTATCACAATAAGTGTTGAGGGGTGGTGGTGTGAAGTGATATTTATGACGTACAATAGAAAAACGCCTGGGGGATTAGAAAGCGATAAGCAAAGCATGCGATCACCGTCATTCGACTCTTCTTCGCCCTATGGCCGGACCCCGTCGCGCCGTGAATGGACCTCGCCCATAACTACGCGACCCCTGCACTATCGAAGCGATGCTCAATGCTCGCCTATTCTGCAGCAGTACATGAGACCACCACCTATAACAGGACGAACTGGGGGGGCGAGCAATGTTGATCGTGATACTACTGCGCAAGTTTCTAATCCTGCTCCAAATCTGAATACTGCCATTCCCAGCTCGCCTTCTCCGCTTGCAGAGGCACGTTATCCTTGTGTTTCAGGGAATTACCGACCTTCCTCTGCTAGTGGCTCTCGCCCTTGGAAAGACCATGTCCCATTCATGGCATGTCCTGCACCACAACGTGCGGCCTCAACCGTGACGGTGCCTCCTCAGCCGAGGCCCACGTACTATGATGGTTGTGGCATCATTGTTGAGGAGAGGGACCCGGTCACGAGGGATGTGATCTCTCGGTACAGGTGTGGTGCGTTGCTTGGAACGGGTGGCTTTGCGCAGGTGTTTGAATTTAAGGACTTGGTCACAGGGTCCCAGTACGCGGGCAAAGTGATTGATAAGAGGACGTTGACCCGCCGTGGATCGGAGGCAAAATTTCGCATGGAGGTTGACATTCACAACCGGATGAAACATCCCAATATCATTCAGTTCATTAAAACTTTTCAAGATGAGTACTACCATTACATCCTTCTGGAACAGTGCAGCCGAAAGAATTTAATGGAATTCTCAAAGGAGCGGGGTACATTTACATGCGAAGAGGTACAACACATCATGATTCAGATTATATCGGCGGTTGAGTACATGCATAACCACTTAGTTATTCACAGGGACCTGAAGCTTGGGAATATCATGATTGACTTCGGCGGAAACATGAAGATCGGAGACTTTGGGTTCGCTAGCGAGCTTGCTTCTTCATCTGATAAGAAAACAACAACTTGTGGCACCCCAAACTACATCGCACCTGAAGTTCTTGCAAACGAGAAGACATGCTCGGGTTACGGTCTGGAGGCTGATATCTGGAGTTTAGGGGTTGTTCTCTACGCATTGGTGTTTGGCACTCCGCCGTTCGAGACAAAAGATATCGCCACCACCTACAGTAAAATACGGCGGGTAGATTACCAGTTCCCCACGGGAAAACCGGTTTCGGATTCCTGCAAGGATTTAATTCAATGGATGCTTCAGAAGGAGCCGCAGTGGAGACCGTCTCCGGCACAGATCTTGCGTCATGCGTTTTTCTGCTTTCCACACCCACCTTGCACCGTTCCAAAACGGCTCATCCCACCTGAAGGTCCTCCATCAACATTCCCTAATGAACGTCGTCGCAGTCCATTGTGGACGTCACCCGTCGCAATGCATTCTCCATTTGCCTACTATGAGGAAAGATCTAGCGGGTGCCCACGCAGTGCTTCACAAAGACCCGAATATGGAAAAGGGACTGACCATGAGACACGGAAAATTCTTCACGAATCCTTCAACGAGAAGGATTGTATGGAGGAGGCGGGCCTTGCCGCACCCTATTTGCATTCAGGTGATAAAAGAACTAGGCAAAGGCCCTCCCCACCCTCAGTTATGCTTCAAAGCAGCATACACTGCAGCAAGTATGGTTACGGTTTTCTTTTATACCATAATGGAAAACAGTATCCTACTGTATTTCTTAATGATAAAACGAAACTCGTCTATGATGTTTCTTCAGATGTGGTTTTCTACTACGGACGATCGCGTATGCAGGCGGCTTCTCCCCTCAAATCGGGAAACCGAAGCCCGCTTCTTAGTGAAGAACTGGCTACGAGAGGGTTTCGTGATGAATTGGTTGTCTACCGTAACGCTTCGACAACTTTAGCACAAAGGCGGGAAGGAGATCACCCCACTAGCCGCACCGACGCCGCTGCCTCGAAGAAACTTGCTATAACCAAGTTTTTTCTACCCTTTCTTGAGCGTGGGACAAGAGACAAGCGAATGGTGGCCATGACCTGTGCTGTTAAGGAGTGGCGTTCTGTGTGGGAGGCGGATTTATTTGCACCGTTTGGCCCAGACGATGGAAAGGGCGACACGATCTACGTGAAGGATGCTGTCATGGAGTCCCTGTACGAATTAACAGGGGAATACCAAGACGTAGATATGCAGCTTCTCGTTGCGCGTATGTCAGATTACTCTTTTCAGGTCTCTATGCGCTGCAATAAGACGCCACAATCGTTGTATATTCCAAGGTATGGGGACCTTGACGCTTCCAAGCTTGATGTGCCATGGGGTCTTGACATTCTCGTTTACACAGGGTTTCGTGCTCTCATGGTCTTGGAGACAAGAGAGTCCCGTGTCGCACTCTCGTTTTGGAACATTAGAAGCGACACCAAAATGGGGAACGATGGTAGGGTGTACTTTGCCGCGGGAGCCACTGCCAAAGAAAAATCCATTATGCTGCCGTCTGCGACTCTGCGCATCGTAACAGCCCTGCTCCAGAAGGTCCGTTGCTGCGCAGATATTCTGGATTGCTTTTCCTGAACCAGCACACCTCCCCTGTCAAGACATGGACAAACGATATATACACATGTGAGGGGAAATAAATGAATAAATGCAAATAAGAGGGCGAGAGTGGATGGGATAGATTGATAGACAGAAGGGGGAGGAGGCGCACCTTTTAGATCCTGACACAAAATTGCCTTGCCATAGAGGGATACAGACACCTTCAGAGCGAGCTGTGCCCCAAGCAACATGCCCGCCTCCAGTGCAATCCCATAAAACGTAGTGCTAAGAGCGGCATCGGCAGAGCTGTTGCAGCTGGAAGAAGATGATGCGCATCTTGCACCTCTGTTTCTCTCTGCGTTCTCCCTCTCAATATATACATTTATATGTGTCTGGATATAATTTCTGATTTCACCTCTTGTTTCATTTGGGGGATAAGTCCCCCACCTTTTCTTTTTCTTTTTCTTTTTCTTTTTCTTGAAAAAAAAAAGGGGGGAAGAAATAAACAGCAACATCAACAGTAACGTACACACCTGCACGCAAACAAAAACAAAAGCCCAAAACAAAAAAAAAAAGACCAAACCCGAAATAAAAACCGAGACCAGCAGCGTGCAGGGCTCGTGAAGAGGAATAGGAGGGCACAAACAAACTAAGGGGAAAGAGCGGGGTTCATTGCACACCAGAATAAATAGCGATGCCCTTTTTGGCGTCTACGAGCAAGCGTCCCAGTGCTGTTCTGGGTATCGCTACCGGTTTCTTTTTTGGTGATAATGAGAGGATCGTTCTTCTTAACCGTCTTAACGTGATTTCTCTTTTCAGGGAGACGGGTCAATCGCCCAAGCACCTTGGCGATTTCTCTCTGTTTGCTTCGATAAAATTTGTGGAGGCATTGCCATTCTTCGACGTCGGTGGGTTTGGCAGGCATGTCGTGTTCTTGCTTTCTGTCAAACAGGAGGTGTCAATTGTGGCGTTTAGGACAGGCCCCAATAAGGCGGGCGGTGGTGGAAATATTGAAATGGTCACTTTATTCCATGGTGACGTCGACACTTGTTTTCACCAGCAGAGAATTTGTGAGGCTTCCTTATGCTGCTCAGGGGTGTATGGAACGCCGCTTGATGATAAATTGCCTCTGGTTGCGTTTTCTATTCACCGTGGAAGCGTCGTTTTATTTGATGCTACTGCAGCAGTTGCCTCCTACAGCAAGAATTCCAAGGGTGCATCGCAAGCAGTTGAGGATCTTTTTCCGCACGGTTATGTGCAGAACGTATTGAAGAAGCAAAGAAGGAGATCCCTCTTCACATATGGTCACTTTAATGCATTGGAGCTGGACGTGCGTAGTATTGCCTTTGGACCCACAGACAATGAGAAAAGTACTGTTTCCTTCTATGTTCTTTACAATGATTCCTTCTCGAAGACTCATGTGTCAGAATACATTGTTGATATTGGGGGAAATGAAGAACACCGAAGGGCCCAAGGAACACCGAGTCGTCCGTGGATTCCGGATGCCATTGAGGTATTCCCTGCGGGAGACATCTTTAGGAGGAAGACAGTGCTTCTACCGAATGTGGAAACCAACGCATCTCTGCTGCATGTGATTGCTGAAGGATTATTTGTTATTGGTCCCCAGTTGATCACCTTCATTTCTTGGAAGGCTGCTACTACTCAAACAGCCTCATGGAAGAATGTGACAACCCTGTCATTTCCCCCCTTTAATGCGTATGTGGAGCCTGTGTGCTGTGCTTCCCTTCCCAATCAGGAATTGCTAGTGGTTTTTTGGGACGGAACTTGTGTTCAGATGGCCTTGAAGGAGGAGTCTGAGCGGTCAAATTCATGGAAATTAGTTTTAATGAACAGTTCTCCTTCGTGTTTGCACACCATACCCAATTCTCTTGCAGTTATTGGGGATCACTGTGTGGTAGGATCTCGCTTGGCTAACACTCTTTGGATGAAATGGTCTACGAGGGAAAGTGCTGTTTTGTTAAGTAACTGTGGGCCAGTTTTTGACATCACTGTGGCGGTTGATGGTCCTCGTCTAAGTGTTATTGCAAGTACCGGTGTGGGGCTTAATGGGGGCTTGAGCCTTGTGAGATCTGCCGCTAATGTTCGCCACGATGTTTCTATTGGAGGTCTCCATGGCGTGAAACGTGTGTGTATCGCTGGGGATGTGATGATTCTCACATTCCCCGGGTATAGTCGTATCTTTCACTGTAGGACGGAAGAGCCGCTGGTGGTGGAGGAGCTCTCCCAGACACCGTTTACAACGTCCGAGGAGACCCTCTCCCTCGTATTGAATTCTGAACAGGAGACATTTCTTCAGCTAACTACAGGAGGACTTTTTGTTGTTAAAGGTGGGGTGGGGGATTATTTCATATGGGCAAAAAGTGCAGGTGTTCAACATGCTCATGCACATTCAGGGCTGCTAATTTTTGCAGACTCAAGAGTGGTGTTTGCGTTCCATGTTGGCATGCTTGCGCCCGCAGCGACACTTGAGCTGGAAAATGAGGTTTCCTGTTTAGCAGTACTCTCTTTGAATAGTTTTTTTGTTGGCGAGTGGGTTTCCGCCTCGGTTTGTTTGTATGCGGTGATGGAAGGGGTTGCCTGTCCTAGAAGCAGGTTTGTCTGCTCTTCGATTCCATACTCCATGTGTGTTCTTCCATCCCTTGACCGACCACGACTCCTTGTTGGATTGTTAGATGGATATCTCGCTGAACTTTCCGTGGATGATGTCCATGGAAACACCACTGTTCACGAAACGATGCTCATGATGCAGCCAGTGCAGCTCTTTAATTTGGAAAACCATAACGCAGTTCTATGTCTGGGAGACGTTCCTCTCATTATAATGGTCTCAGATACGGGGTTTCAACTTACAGGGATTGACTTCAGTGACGTCGTTGCTTGTGCAATTGTTGACAACCCACACTCTCTCTCGAGGTACGTGTTCTTCTCTAGGAATGACTCTGCCCTTGTCTTTGGAAGTATCCTGGACTTACAAAAACTGAACATAACGTTTCTTCCTTTTAGAGCGACGGTAAGCAGGGTAAAGTACATTGCTTGGTGGAATGTTTTTGTTGTGTCACTTCGTCATAATGAGAAGGATCAGGTGCTTGTGATGCTGGGGAACGAAATCGCGCATCCATCTATACTTGGAGAGGAACAGCTTTCAATTGAACTTCTTGAAAATGAGCGGTGTGTATTCCTCGAGCCTGTTGTTCTCGGAGGGGTAAGTGAGGGGGGGAATGTTGTTGCCTCTGAATTTCATGGAGATAGAGTGCTGCTTATTGGCACTACCTTTGCGTTTCCAGATGAGCAACTCTCTCGATCAAGTCGATTCATGTGGTGCTCCGTGGAGCAGGATAAGTTAACTACTGAAAACCCTCAACTGCGACAACATGGGAGCAAGGATGTTGAGGGTGCTCTTCAGTGTTGTTGTGTGGTGCCAAACTACACTGGTAGGATAGCGCTTGGTATTAATGGCTGTGTGGTGCTCTACAATTGGAATGCTGTGGACTCGACCTTCGTGGCTGAAGAAAAAGTGCGTGTAGGAACAATTGTAACGCGCCTGGTGCCCATTGTTCAGCAGGTATCGTCCTGTATCGCCGTGTTCGACGTGCGTCAGAGTTGTTTACTTCTTCAGGTTGATACCATTCAAGGTAGCCTTAGCATTATTGCTCGCGATTCAGAGCTCCATGGTGTCATGGATGGTGCTGTACTTCAGTCTAATTTTCGTCACGATTTGTGTTTTGGAGATGATTTCTTTAACTTTTTTTGTCTATCCCATGACGCTGTCGATTCTCAGAACTCTTCGGAGAACGCATCGGGCACGACAACGAGTCGGCGGCTCCGAACAAGGGCACAGTATCACTTGGGTGATTTGGTGACGGCGGTGCAACAGGGCAGCTTTGCACCATGTTCTGTGGTGAATGATTTGGTTCCCGTCCCAAATACACTCATTTCAGGTCTTTGTGGGCCGCAGATAGTGTTTGGGACGTCTCATGGAGCATTTGGGACAATAACTCCCGTGACAAATGAAACTTATCTCGTTCTCAAGGCACTTGAAATCGCTGCATCGGCGAGAATCCCTGCATTGGGGGGTTTCACTCACGCAGCCTATCGTGAGGTTCTTCGCGCTGGGCAGGAGAGGGGTCTCTGCAGGAATCCTTCGTTTGAGACGACAAACCCTGAAGCTGCCAATATTTTTCGCCTTCGCCGAATGCGATACCTGTCTAGAGGCGTATGCAGTGGTGACTTGATTGAGACATTTCTGACTCTTTCGAAGGAAATTCAGTGGCAGGTGGTTCAAGAAGCTGATCTGCGGATTAGAAACTGGTGCGCGACGGTAAAGTCGATACGTGATGAGTTGCCTGAGCAGTGTGATCTTGATGGCTTTATTCCTCCGTCCACTAATGGGATCAGCCGTCGCCAAGATGAGGTTGCTGCTTTGCAGGATATAAACGCCATATTTGCAGAAAAGGGTTTGCCTTCCCTACCGCTAGAAATAGAGACGGTTAGAGTATTTATACAAAATCTTCAAAGGACTCACTAAACTAAATCCGCCACCACCACCCTCCCCTCTTTCCCCCGCTTAAAAAAAGGAAACAGACACCGTTTATTTGTGCATATACATATGATACTGTCTCTGCTGAAAACACTTTGCTTCCCGCTGAACAACAACAACAACAACAAAAACGCACTTTCTCTCTCTCTCCCCATATTTATCTGCAAGTAAAGCATCTCTTGTCACATGAAGTACCTCGCCGCATACGCTCTTGTGAGCCTCTCGGGAAAGACACCGTCAAAAGGTGATGTCGAGGCAGTCTTGAAGGCCGCTGGCGTGTCCATTGACTCCTCCCGTCTAACTGCTCTTTTTGCCGAGTTTGACGGCAAGGATTTCAACGCACTGTCTGCCGAGGGAAAGGCGAAACTCGTGGGTGGCGCCGCTTCGGCAGGCACTACTAATGCTGCTGGAGCTCCTAGCGCTGGTGCTGCCGCCGCCGTCGCTGCTGCTGCTCCCGCAGAAGAGGAGGAGGAGGATGACGACATGGGATTCGGTCTCTTTGATTAGGGATGCTGAGTTCTTTTTTGTTTTGTTTTTGATGCTCTGTTTTATTTTTTTAAAAAAAAGAAAAACACTGCTTACACTGTTTGTTTGTTTCTCGGGCGTACGTGCATATACATATGATACTGTCTCTGCTGAAAACACTTTGCTTCCCGCTGAACAACAACAACAACAACAAAAACGCACTTTCTCTCTCTCTCCCCATATTTATCTGCAAGTAAAGCATCTCTTGTCACATGAAGTACCTCGCCGCATACGCTCTTGTGAGCCTCTCGGGAAAGACACCGTCAAAAGGTGATGTCGAGGCAGTCTTGAAGGCCGCTGGCGTGTCCATTGACTCCTCCCGTCTAACTGCTCTTTTTGCCGAGTTTGACGGCAAGGATTTCAACGCACTGTCTGCCGAGGGAAAGGCGAAACTCGTGGGTGGCGCCGCTTCGGCAGGCACTACTAATGCTGCTGGAGCTCCTAGCGCTGGTGCTGCCGCCGCCGTCGCTGCTGCTGCTCCCGCAGAAGAGGAGGAGGAGGATGACGACATGGGATTCGGTCTCTTTGATTAGGGATGCTGAGTTCTTTTTTGTTTTGTTTTTGATGCTCTGTTTTATTTTTTAAAAAAAAAGAAAAACACTGCTTACACTGTTTGTTTGTTTCTCGGGCGTACGTGCACGAAAGAATTTGGATAAAAATAGATACATGCACGTACAGGAAGCAGAAGCTTTCGAAGCTTGTCTCTTCTTCAATCTTTTTTTTTTGCTGTTGTTGTTCTCCTCGATGCCCAGTTTTCCATCATCTCACGCGTCGCCCCATTAATGGCTCTGCACACACGTAGAGACAGTTACGAGAGTTGTGGAATTACGATGTCTTCTTTAGTTGCGTTGTGCGCCGATTGTTCAAGGTTATGTTTGGAGAAAACTGAAAGGGTAGTCGAGAACAAGAGTCGAGCACCAAGAGGCTGGGAGAGCGAATACATGACAGTAGCAGAACAGCGCCGGAAGGAGGACTACGACCTCTGTGAGCGTCACTGTCATCGTGTATCATCCGTTTGTCCCAGCTCATTGATGATTGACCGTTTTAATGCTCTGGGGTATAAAAAGGTGTCGCAACTTTCCCCCTTGGATGGCCTACCAACGGTCCAACAGATGTCAAGGTGTGAGAATGCGGTCGTAGACTTCTCAAACGTCTTGTTTTCACTCGCGCACAAGCCGAGCAAAGTGGTGTTTGAAAATATAGACCCCAAAACAGGGCAGAAAGCCGGAGGTGAAGAGGGCGGCGAGCCTACCGATGTGCACAAGAAGGTTCTTAGTGGTAATGCAATAGACGACGTGATCATGCGTCGTTGGAGTACGGCAAGGCGAGAGCGGAAGGGCATGGAGGAGCATGGCTTCCTTCGCTCTCCAGAGGAGACTTTGGTGTTCAAACGAGAGTTGGAGCGTCAAAAGGCAGAAGAGGCCATGAAAACCAGAGGCACGACACCCAGATGGTGACTTGCGGTGCAGAACAAAAAAAAAAAAGGGAGAAGGGTGGTGGGTGGAAACACGAAATTGTGTCCCTACTGCAGCCAATACCCCTTTCAATGCTCTGTGCTTCAAGACACGTATACGTCTCCCTCTCTGTCTCTGTTTGTGTGTATGTGTATGTGTATGTATGGGTTTACATCAAGTGAGACACGTCTTCACCTTTTTCCCCCCTCCTCTACTACCTTGCTTTTTCTTATCTGCTAGTACCCCTTATTCATGCAAGAATATCCTATACGAGATGTGCGCATTGTGTTTAGGCTCTTCATTGAGGTTGTAACCGGATGCTTGCCGGGAAAGGCTTATGTCATACACGTGAAACGCGGGGAAAAGATAAAAATGTCGTCCCACGTTCTCATGGCAAATGGGGAGGGGACTTTGCTGGTGAATTTGTCTCGTACGTTTACGTCGACACTTCAGCGACACAACGATTTTAAATATAAAAAAAAGGAACTCAAAATACGCATTGTGGAGGTGTCTTCGAATACCGCGGCAAGCATCGTGTACGATTTAAGCAAAGGTGTCGTGGATGACTCTTTTCCCGAGAGAAAATTGATGATCAAGGGAGGCAGTGGTTCATTGCAGTTGTATATGAAATTGGGAGGAACTGAGGAGAAACTATACAACCAGCAGCATACCTTGCAGTTCAACCCGAACGTCTCCATCACTTCTTTCGTACATGAGCCGAGCATAGCATCGTCATCGCCATCATTAGTTCAATATCGCACTCCTGGTGAGTGTGACGGTGGTGCAACCGCTCCCTCAACACTGTGCGATTTTGAGAGTGTGGTTGAAGAAAGCATAACTGAAATGTCAAGTGAGGACAGGCGCGAATACGCAAATTCGGAGGTGAGGTCATCAGAAAATAGTGCAACCTGTGTTGGGAAAACTGTGGGTGCAGTGCTTTCACCACCGCGCTCTGAGTCTCAGGAGTCTGTGCCAGCTTCAAGGCTGTTGACATCGAGTTTTTCAACTCGGAACCCTTGCATGAACTTAACAGAGAGGCGAGATGAAGAGCGTTCTTCAACAGCTGCTTTGGAACATATGAAAACTCGACCTCCTGTTAAGGTGCCAACAAGAAGAATCCCTGCTTATTCGACCGACCCTGTTCAGGATGTCGTTAAACAAATTCATGACGCTGTCAGAGCGGCTGCAAGATGTGGTGGGGAGGCACAAATGCTTGAAAACTGTCCGGTAGGGGCACAGCTTGCACTCGAGTTTTACCTAAATCCGAAGGGGGGATCCTTGGAGAACTTTGTTCTTCTTTTTGTGGCACACATCACCGTGGAGGTCTCTCAGGACACGCGCCTCTTGGGAGAGTGGCTTAATGTTTTGACGCATATTATTTACGGATCCATGTTAAAACCAAGTTGCATGGTTGCGTCACGTGATGTACAGCGGGTGAGGCACCAAGTTTCCGATATGAAGTTTTTTGTTGTTTCAACTTTTGTCTCTCGAGGAAGAGAGATACTAAGGAGCCTAGAAGAGAATGTAAGTATTTCTTCTGCTTTGGAGATATTCTGGCTCGCTGGGTTGGACCACTGTGCGGGTACAATCGCCTCACTCGCAGCGCGTAGGATTCAACAACTGTGCGATAGTTTCCCACCGTCTTTTTCAAAAGGAATTCCCACCTCAAATGATGATGAAATCATCACTGGCACGAGGATGATGTGTTTTGAGTTTGATTCAGCTTTGTCCATCTTGATTTCTGCTTCCGATACGGGACTCTTTGACATTCGCAGTACCCCGCCTCTTTACAGAGTAGTCTTGGTGAATCTTCTCGTCGAGGTATTTGGCAGCGCCGTAGCAGCTATCACTACAGCTTTGCAACGGAGAGACCATGAATTTGAGAGAGGTGAGAGCTCAATGCTCTCCATTCGGGTGCTACATATGCTCAAAACGTGGGCTAGACAGAAGTTTTTGCTTTCGGCATTCTCGACATATTTACTGCCCCTTGTTGCATATTCTGACTTCGCCATGTTTCCCCATCAATTATTGCAAAACGATGAATATCGATCGTTTATGACAGAGTTCCTTCCCTCCTCCACACCGGCAACCGGGATTACTGCAAGTTGTAAGGAAAAGGTCTTTGCTTCATCATCATCATCATCACTACCCAATTTGAAGGAAAATACTGGTGCATTTTCTGTTTTCTTAATTCTTAACGCACTCGGAGTTGGTGAGTGCGTAAAGGTCACCACTTTGAAAGCTCCGCACTGGAGTTTAATTGAGGTGCTCAACGGCGAGAAAGACGAGGCAAGGAACACAATTCGCGACGAGGAATTGTTTCCTGGAACTGGGTTTAACGGTATGATGAGCACTCTATCTGACCCGGATCTGACATTGCCATTTTTGAGATTGGAACAGATCTTGTCCAAATGTACGCTACATTCTTGCTAGTGACTTGGAAGCTTGATGTGATGCTTTTTATATGAATCCAGGTGGTGTGTCGGTTACACCTTTGGACCTGATGTGCAGTCTGTGTCCGTGTCGGACCTTCCCTCTCCACCTCTTTTGTGTGCTTCTGGTATGCTGCTCATCCATGGTTTATCGTTGGTTCTTCGTCTATCTGTCCGTCATCCCCACTTTGCGTTTGTTTTGCTTTTTGTCTCAGTATGTATCGTCGATCTTGATATACTCTTACGTACGATCGTATGCTTGTCGACGAACGTTAGCCAAGATGCATGACACATGTGGAGGGGGGATTACAGTCAATGTGAAAGAGAATTCGTAGCAACAACGACCCGAGCCACACGCTGCACTGACACGGGAGCAGAATGTAGCTGATCTATGCTTTTCGAGCGATGCTGCTGCTGCTGCCGCTCTTTCCTTTTTTTTTTTTATTGCACCGCTTCCGCGTGCGGTGCTGACGTCAGCAACAGCAGCAGCGTCGCCACACGAACAGTGGCAGCCACGGCCGATGCGAAT
>JASANX010000783.1:0-22984 GCA_030849745.1 Trypanosoma scelopori
TGGCACCCCGCAGGTGAAGGTCAACGGGGTGGAGGTGACGGCGGCCGACGGCGAGACGTCGCAGATACTGGCTGACGCCGTCATCCTCGCCACTGGCGGCTTCTCCAACGACAAGACGGTCGACTCCCTCCTCACAAAGTACGCGCCGCAGCTGGCCGGCTTCCCCACGACCAACGGTCCGTGGGCCACCGGCGACGGCGTCAAGCTCGCCAGCAAGCTGGGTGCTAAGCTTGTGGACATGGACAAGGTGCAGCTGCACCCAACAGGCCTCATCGACCCAAAGGACCCGGCTAACCCAACCAAGTACCTTGGCCCAGAGGCGCTGCGCGGCTCTGGTGGCATCCTGTTGAACAAGCGAGGCGAGCGATTTGTCGACGAGCTCGAGCTCCGCTCTGTTGTGTCCAACGCCATTATCGCGCAGGAGAACGAGTATCCCGCGTCGAACGCTAGTCGCTTTGCATACTGCGTGCTTAACGAGGCGGCGAGGAAACTGTTTGGCGTCAACTCGCACGGCTTCTACTGGAAGACGCTTGGTCTCTTTGTGAAGGTGGAGACTCTGGAGGAGCTCGCGAAGCTGATTCAGTGCCCGGTGGAGAACGTGCAGAAGACGCTGGAGGAGTATGGCGAGCTCTCTGCATCCCAGCGCACCTGCCAAAAAACCCACAAGAGGGTCTACCCGTGCGTGGTGGGCCCACAAGGTCCCTTCTACGTCGCATTTGTGACACCATCGATTCACTACACGATGGGCGGCTGCCTCATCTCGCCGTCGGCGGAGGTGCAAATGGAGCTCTCCCAGTCGAGCTCCTCCTTTGGTCGCCGCCGCCCCATTCTGGGACTCTTTGCTGCAGGAGAGGTGACGGGTGGGGTGCACGGTCGCAACCGACTTGGTGGTAACTCGCTGCTGGAGTGCGTGGTGTTTGGTAAGATTGCAGGGGACCGTGCTGCGACGATTCTGCAGAAGCGGGCGACACCTCTTTCCTTTACAACGTGGACAACTGTGGTTTTGCGCGAGGTTCGCGAGGGTGGATTGTACGGTACGGGCTCTCGGGTCTTGCGCTTCAACCTTCCTGGTGCGCTGCAGCGCTCTGGTCTAAGTCTCGGGCAGTTTATTGCCATTCGCGGTGAGTGGGATGGACAGCAGCTAATTGGCTACTACAGCCCCATCACGCTTCCCGATGATCTTGGTGTGGTTGGTATTCTTGCGCGAAGCGACAAGGGCACGCTGAAGGAGTGGATTTCCGCGCTACAGCCGGGTGACGCTGTAGAGATGAAGGGATGCAAGGGCCTCTGCATTGATCGTGTCCCGGAAAAGAAGCAGCTGCTGTTCCGCAAGCGTGTCATTCGCCGCTTTGGCCTCATCGCTGGTGGATCAGGTATTGCACCAATGTTACAGATTATTCGTGCCGCTCTGGAATTTCCTTATGTAGATACAACCGAGTCCATTCGACTGATTTACGCTGCGGAGGAATACGAAGAACTGACGTACCGCAGCACACTTTGCGACTACGCCCGGGACCACCCGGACAAACTGGCATGCGAGTTTGTGCTGAACAACCCACCCGAGGGCTGGACTGGAGGTGTGGGTTTTATTGACCGACAGTGGATGCAGATGACGCTGCAGCTGCCGTCGAATGATCTGCTTATCGCCATTTGCGGTCCGATGGCTATGCAGCGGGCGGTGAAGAGCGAGCTGTTGGCGATGGGCTACAACCCAGAGCTTGTCTGCACGGTGGACGATAATCTCGATTCGTAGGCGGCAATGAGATGGCCCTCTCTCTCTCCGTCTGTCTGTCTGTCTGTTCGTGCAGAGGGAAGACGCGCCCCAACACACACACGCGCGCGCACACTCAATATTTTATTCCCGGTTTTCATTGCTATCCTATCTATCTATTATTATTATTATGACGAGAATTTTTACACTTGTAAGCTAAGGCCACACACGATGAAGAGTGAACAAACTCCATCAGTCGTGTGGATGGCGGCGGTGGTGGTGGTGGTGGTGGTGATGCCTTTTCTTTTCTTTTTTTTTTTCTTTCCTTTGTTTGTTTGCTTGTTTCTCTTTTTTCTTCTTTTGCACATTTGCTGGTGTGTGTGTGTGTGTGTGTCAGCGGTGTAACGATCATGGGGCGATGGGAAGTCTCCCCTCAGCGACGCCCCCCTTTGGATTCAAAATTTATCCCATGCGAATGATCAAGACGGGTGGAGGTGGTGGAGGGGCAAAACTGCGAACTGCGCCCTCCTCCGTGTTTTGACGAGAATCCAAGGCACCGACTGTTCTCCCCTTTATGGAATGTCTGCATCTTCCGGTTTCCCCCTCTAAGCCCTCCCCGGGGCTTTGGTTGGTTTGTTATTCATGTTGTTGGCGATTTCTTCTTGTCTCGGCAATTTCTAAAAATGTCTACGTGGGCGTACTTGTTGAAGGACTGTCGCTGGGTTCTGCGTTTGCTTGTTTTCGGACTGTGATGCATACGAGCCGTGGGGAGAGTGAGATGATGATGATGGTGTGCGTGTGTGTATTTGTTTTGTCTCTGAAGCATCTGAGAGACGAGAAAATACCGCTGCAGTTGGTTGAGGTTCACCGTTGTTGCTGCTGTTGTTTATGGTCCTGTTTTGTCTGCTGTTGTTCCCCTTTGGTTCTGCCGCGGAAGTGAAAGTGCGACGCATAATAGAGAGAGAGAAGAAGGGAGGGGGGGGAGTGTCTGTAGGTGGGGAAGCGATTAAAAAAAAAAAAGGTGGGGGAGGGTGGGCTTGAGTTTGTGTGGGGAGGAGGCCGTTGTTCTTGTTGCTGTCGTTTTCTGCCGCTGCAGCTGCAGAGGAGGAAGAAACGCATAACATAAGAAATGTCGTCGCTACTCACTGAGTGTCTCATGCTGGCGCTCTGGAATGTCACGGCCGTGAAATGTGCGCTTGGATCGGCCGTGATTATGGCGCCACTCTGGGCACTCATCATCAAACCGCTGCTCCAGCGTCTTCTGCCGTCTTCTAAGGCATCGACTGCGGCAAAGCGGTCGAACAACTACCGGGCAGCGTCTCCATCCGGCGGAGCAGCAGCAGCAGCAACCGAGGGGGCACGTCGTTCCCGGGTGTCACCCTCACCATCCCCTCGCCGCAGAGTGGGTTCCGAAGATGCCACGCCGAGGCAGCGACAGGTGAAGCGGCCCGCAACTGCGCCGGTTGCTGTGACAAACGAGGCGCTGTCGGGCCTTTTTCGCTCGCCAGAGTTTGTGCACTGGTATTCGGAGCACCGTGACTCACTGCTCGGGCGTGCGCGTGTGCGGTGTGCGCAGCGGGCCTGGACGTCGCTTGCCACGGTGGTGGTGCTGCTGCTGGCAGTATTTGTTCTTCCTCTTTTTAGCTTCGTCAATGAGGACGAGACTTTGTGGGCCCTGTTGCAGCGTCGTTGTGTTGGTGGCAGTCTCATGACAAGAGAGAGCGTCACGGGTAACTTTACCGTGCAAGATTTTCTGCCCCAGTTGTGGGCGAAACTGGAGCCGCTGCTGCTGCTTGTAGCGGGCCTGGCGCTTCTGACAACAGCGTTTATGCCGGCGGACGCGAAGAACACAGCGTCGGTGACAATCGCTGCATTTCTCGCCCTGGTAATTGAGGCCGCCCTGGTGGAACACGTGGCGGTGGGTGCCGGGCTCATGGCGCTCCTTGGCGTTGTGATGTGGCGTGTTGTGTGCTCGTGCGGCTGAGCTCCTTTTCTTTCTTTTTTTTTTTGGGAGGGAGGGAAGGGGGCTTAATTTATAGACTACGGGGTGCAACTTGGGTGGGAGGATAGAGAGGGACTGAGAACGAGAGAAAAAAAAAAGAAGCGAAAGAGAGAGAGAGCGACGAAGGGAATGATGACGGAGGTGTTCCGCATGCCGAGCGTTGGTGCTGCAGCAGGCCCCAATCTTGCAACAGCAGCAGTAGCAGCATGTAATGCATATGTGTATGACACTGCAGAGCCTCTTGTGTGTTTATGGAGCCGACATTTCACCCGTGTTGTTTGATCCTTTTTTTTTTTTGTGTGTGTGTGTGTGTGTGTTTGTTTCGATTTTCTTTGGTCTTCTTTCCGTCGGTTTGAGTAGAGAAGAGGATTGATAGGCAACGGAGCAGATATATATATATAGAGAGAGAGAGCAGGCGTGTGTGTGTGTGTGTGTGTGGCTCACAGCGCATTGTGTGCAATCTGATGTGCGTTCCCACTCTTCTGCTGCTCAGTTTCCTCCCACTGCATGTGGCTTCTTTTAAATGGTTTGCATGCATGTCAGTCTGTCGTTGTCTGTGCGCAGAGTACACCCGCTGAAGGAGGGTCTGTGTGTGTGTGTGTGGGTCTGTGTGTGTGTGTGGGGGGGGAGGGGAGGGGAGTTGCACGTGAGACGACACAACACGGAAATCACGAAAGAAGGAAGGAAGGGGGTTACAACAACAGCAACAGGAGGAAGAGCGGTGCATGGGGGGCATGGAGCACCACTTCTCAAAGCGGGAGTACTTCGCGAACTGCGCCTTTACGATTTTTTTTTCTGGCCTTGTGGCGGCCTCATATTTTGACATATCCACGTGCCCGTATCGATATGATCGCGGTACGCCATTGTCAGTTGTAGGCAGCAAAAGCAACGGTGTTGGTGTTGGCGGTTGCTCTTACGGCAGTAGCAGCAGTGGCGCGAGCGGCAATGGCGGAATGGCGAGTCCGCGATCGCTCTTCACTTCACTTCGACGCGAGGGGGGCATTGCGTGTCACATGGCGGACCTCGTCATTTGGGTGTATATCATCTCCCTTGTCTTGTTCATGTCGTACAAGTACTACTACTACCGAATTCGGGGTTTGCACTATTTCCTGCTCGACTATTGCTACTTTCATAACGCGTGCCTGGTTCTGTTCTTGCTGTGGCGTCTGGTGGATGTGCAGTGGTCCGAGGAGCCGCTCTTCTCGTGGGACGCGTATCTGCCGCAGAGCTGGCGGGATGACCCTGACCGCAACAACCTCAGCACCGACGGGGTGTCCATGGCGGCGATCGCCGTGGGGGCGACGCCGCTGGTCAACCAGACGTGGAATTCGTGGGTTCGGCAGCGCATCCCATTAACCGGGCGCCAAATGCTGCTGGTGGCCGGTATTTACAAACCGGTTTCTGTAGACATTATTACCATTGGACATGCTGCTGCAGAGGTGTCTAGCGCGGACGAGCTGCTGCTCAACTTTTTATCCTTCTTCACGCTTGTCGCCGGGAGCTTTGGTCCTATTCTCGGTGCGGTGGTGGTGTGGAAGAACGCGCTACTTTTTCATTCCTTAGATCGCATGTCATCTAGTTATTTGCATCTTGCGCCGGCGGTGACGCAGGTGCTGCTGCTGCACCGCCTCTTCACCACCGCCAGGAAGGAGCTCTCCCTCTTTGATGCCACGCTGGGCGAAGACCGAGATGCACAGCGTCACTTGGCTACACTCTGCGAGGAGGGGACCCTCTGTCATGATCTTCAGCATGCGGTATTGTACTGGACGCTTCTTAAGCTTCATTTCGCCATGTTCATTGTCTGGCAGGTGCTTTACCACACGTTTAACGAGAGCCGTCGCCGCAGTCGTGCCAAATCCAACCGCAAACGGCTGAAGGAACTGGCACGTCGGCAAGAGGAGTTCTGCCGCCTCACCGGCGCAACGCCTGAGGAGGCGCAGCTGCTGCGGCCCATCATTCTCCTTTCCGAGGGTCTCCGCGGCGACCCGATGCAACGTGTGACCGCCTACACGTGGATGTTTGAGCACCCGCCGCTCGGAAAAGAGGGAGTGCTGTACCGCTTCGTCACGATGTTTGGCACGGGGTACCTCCCGACGGTTGTGATGTTTCAGGTGACACAGTGGATGCTGCACGTCGTGTTCTTCACCATGGCATACCCCGCATTGTATCATAGTTTTCATGTGGCATTGTCTGCATGGCCATTGGTCCTGTATGTCACGATCTTTGTTCTCGTGTGCGTGTACAACGCCGCGGTGATGAACAAGAAGTGGATTCAGAAGTTGCAGGCCTTGGCGGATATCGGAATGGAGATGCGGCGCCAACGCGAGGCTGCCATCTCTGCTGCCCCTGAAGAGACGAATGAAAACCGAAACGAAACGATAAAAACACCAAAAAAAAAAAAGACCATTGCGTGACTCATGAGTAGAGGCAGCGAAACGCCGTGAAACGGACAAACGTCAACGGCGTTGGCGTATAATGCAGGCAAAGTGCCGCCCACTGGCGTATTATGATGTGTTCCCTCCTC
Source organism: Trypanosoma scelopori (assembly GCA_030849745.1). NCBI lineage: Eukaryota > Euglenozoa > Kinetoplastea > Trypanosomatida > Trypanosomatidae > Trypanosoma > Trypanosoma scelopori. The sequence goes on from JASANX010000783.1 coordinate 6,238, forward strand.
CTCCTCCTCCCCGAGGCCAGTGGGGTGGAGGTGGAGGCACTCAACAGCAGCAGCAGCAGCAGCAGCAGCAGCAGCAGCAGGAAGAATAAATTTTTTTTTTGAAAACTATAGACCGCTTCCTTTTCTTTTTTGTTTGTTTTTTTTTTTTTTTTTTTTCGTATGGACGCCACTTTCACCACGCCGTTCGTCAGATGACAGAAGCACTTTCGCACACACAACAACAACAACAAAAAGGATAAAAAAAAAAAAAGAAAATCGGTGCCATGTAATGGAAGAGACGGAAGTGTTCCCCGCCACTATACGCACGTATAGCTCCTTTTGTTTTGTTGTTGGTGTTGTTGTTGTGTGTGTGGGGGGTGGGAAAGAGGAGGCCGTCGGTGTATATTTGTTTTTCCCCCTCATTCTCACTTGACACACACACATGCATACAATGCATACGCGTGTAATATGTAGCTGCGCGAGGGGTGAGATATGCCAGCAACTAAAACGTACAGGCAGAGTGCAGGGAAGCAGCGCCACCACAAGCACCGCGTTGGTCGCATGTTGGTGCCACATGGCCGTGTGTCGGGGCTGCTTTTCACTGTGAACCCTCGCCAGGAGTCCAAGGCACTCCGTGAGCTGCAGCTCTACCTGCATCCACTCATTGCAGACCTGGAAAGGGAAGACAAGGGAGTGGAAAGCAGGTCACTGTGTGCCGAGCACTGCAGTTCTACCCCAGCGGATGTTGGTGCGGAACGGAACGCTGCGCCCTCAACGTCCAGTCTGCTGGCGGCAGAGCTCGCAGAGTACGTTCCAAATTCTGTGGGTTGGAACGAGCGAGCTCAAGGGTATGGTAACGATAAGGGCAGCTACGACGATGATCGTAATAATGATAAGAGTGACAACAATATGAACAACGATGATGAGGAAACTGCCTCTGCGTCACCCCCACTGAAGCGCCAACGGCACGACTTGCATGGGACACGACGGGGGGCAAGGGATCAATGTTGCTGGCTGGCACCGCTTGATACGGGTTGCAAGGGCTACCTCATGGTTAGAATCCCCTTTCCCGCGGCGACGACGACGACAGCAGCGGCAGCGGCAGCGGCAGCAGCAGCAGTGATGGAAAGAGAAGAGGAAACTTACGAATTGAAGGGTAACAAAGATGGTGTGATGACCAAAGCACATACGCTAGAAGACACCGTAGCTCACGTCGGCAGCGCAGTGTCCTCCAACGCAGAAGTGCGACCACCAAGCGAGACCAACGGCACTGATCCCGACGTTGCCCGCCCCCATTCTCTCCTTCACAACCCGCTGGTGCAGATAGTGGTGGAGCGCATTTTCAAGGACATTGAAGAAAACCCACGTCCGCTGCTACGCCACTGCTTTCGTTTGATGCCGTGTGAGCTGACCTGTTGCCCCACGCTGCAGGAGATGCGGGCGGCACTTGGGCGACTCATAGACGTGCATTTTCCTCCTCTGTCTGTGGGCGATAATGATGATGGCAACGGCGGCGGCGGCGGCACCACAACTGCCACTGGTGGGATGAGCCAACGGCTTCACTGCGTGAGTTTTTCTTTCAATGTCAAGAACAATACAAATGTGGGGAACGAGAAAGCCTACCTGAAGGCGGTGTTAGAGACTACGTTTCCGGCAAGCCGCTTTGTCATCATCCCGGCATCTCGAATGAAGGACTCCGATACCAGGCTGGAGGCGGTATTTTGCATCCTCGTGGCGCATGCAACATGTGTCATGGGTGTGCAGCGGCTCTTTTCTCAGCGTGGCGAGTACAACCTTCACGCCATTGGCGAACGTCATCTTCAGTTGTCATCCTCAGTTTGAGGAATACGCTTGGCAAAACAAACAAACAAACTAAGAAGAAAAACAGAGGGCCGGTGGTGGTACGGTGAGAGTATACATCACACAAGGACACATGCTCTCGTCTCCATGGGTTGGGGGCACGCAGGGAGTGTGAGTGAGTGGGTCGTAGCATGTCTCGCTCTTCTACCAAGAAAATGGACGTGGTATCCTGGGGTAAAACACAAAAATAAGAAAGCAAAGAAAAGAAGGGGCGCAAGAGGGAAAAACGACACCGAATGGTTTTCTCCGACTGTTGCCACCGCCGCTTTTCCAGGCGGTGCAGTTACGTGTGCTGGAGCTTCGGTCGCGGCTCAAATGGTGAAGTGTGTGTGGCTTCGACATGTGCCTTTTGAGGTTTTGTTTTTGTTTTCACTAGAGATATGCGTTTGCCTCCGTTTTTCGTGTTCTTGTTCTTGTTTCTCTCTGGCAAATAAACGATGCGAAGGAGGAGGGGAGAACAAATCGGGCAAGCCGGTTGGGCAATAGCGCCGCACGAAACGAAAGGCAAAAAAAAAAAAAAAAAGAGGGGGAGCAGGGCGGATATGCTCTACGATGAGGCAAAGCTTGCCTTGGCAAAAATTTCTCAGGTGTCTGCCAGCAAGAGCCCAGTCGTGCATGATGTGCGAATGCGCTCCGGTGATGCCCTGGAGCACATGTTGGACTTGTTGGATCTGGACGCGCAGCCTGTTGTTGCCGCCCTTGATTTGGGTGATGCAATTTTGGATGTGACCACTTCCACCCCTTTGGTGATGCTTCTTTGCGAGTTTGCAGCGAGTCTGGCGGAGGATGAGCCCTCACCAATTGAACAACAAGTCCTCCTTCAGCGCTGCACGTTTCTGGCGTCGTTACCAGATCGCCTGACAAATGCCTTGTGTGACGAATCTGTGACTTTAAAAGGTGTTGAAATCGATTTGGAGCTCTTGACGACTCGTATCTGTCAGGCATTATGCGGCTTCCTACTTGCGATGCACACAACGGCGTCATGCGATGTCGTTGATGAGGCACCTGGTGGGCAAGGAGGAAAGCGCAGAGTACGTTACCGGTGCACGGGGCGGCAAATGATACGTGTCTCTGAGACGATGATGCAGTCCTTGGTTAGGCGTGGGTATATCCGCACTCTATTTCATTGCTTTATAGACTCCGTGAGGGGTGCATTGTCATGTGCTTCAGCTCTCTCACAAGAGGTAATACCACTCGCATTTAAGGTCATTTACGAATGCAGCGTCAGGCACAAGGGCGTCTCTAGCGGAGGCTCTGCAAAGCCGGATTCGGTAAGACGCGGTACACATTTGTACTGGTCGGATTGGAATTTATGGTTTTTACGACTGGCGGAGCGGGACTTTCAAATCAAAAAAGTACTGGTGAGCTCGTTGCTTTGGATGCTAAACCTGCCAGGGACAAACTCTGAGGTGTCAGAGGAGATGCTTCGTGCGTGCCAATCTCTGGAGGAGGAGTTGTTCGTCACGGAAACCACGTGCCTGCCGACTGAAAGGGGCGTCTTGCGACTCCTCTTTCGGGAAATTCTTCCCGCGCGGAGGAGACTTCCACACGCGGCTGAGAAGGAAGGCGGCGAAGAGGTGGGCGTTCTTTCGGGGGCAGAGATGCGTGTATTCACTGAGGTCTTACAGAAGTGGGGCAGCCGCGACTTTGCTGAAAAGGGCCCAGTTGACGTCAACGGCACCGTAGCGAATGCGGTCTTGTACATACTGCTTTACATAAAGGAGCGTTTTGTGGATTCTGAGAACGCCCGTCTTCCGGGTGTACTGTTGAAGCCTCTTTTGGATGGAGTCTCAGTACGTTTTGAGATTATTCGTGTGGGTGGAATGCGAAACGATGCGGTGACGGTTGCCTCCGCGTTCGCCTCCTTTTTTGTGGGTAGTGAGGAGGCAACGCGAGCATTCTCCAGCATGGACCAGTTTCCAGCTCTTCTGAATGATTGGTTGAGGAGTGAGCGTCAATCCGTAGTAGTAGCAGCAGCAGCAGCAGCACCAGCAACACAAGCGCCCGGATTGGTGCAGATTCCCGATCACGAGTCTCACCATCGTGCTCGTCATGACGAGGATGCCGTTGTGGATGCTGGCAGCGTGTCCGAGTTTGCACTTTGCCGTCGATCTCTGGAGGATGAGGAATACCCTCTTAACCCTGATGATACTTTTCTCTTCTTCTGCCGCGGGGGTTCTGCCTTGTCGAAGAAGACGCATTCGTCCAGGGCGGAAACACTGTGTGTGCACCGAGACCGCGGTGTCGCAAATCACGATCACCTCTTCTCTTTTGGTAAAACAACGCATGAAAAGGATGAATTGGAGGACAACGCCACAATTCTCGTAACGATGCGTGAATCTTACAATGCGGTGGTTGGGGTTGGACGAAGCAGCAATGCCCAACTGTACCAAGTGCAGCAGGAAACCGAAAATGGACTTCGCGGCTTTGCTCTCGTGCTACAAAGGCTGAAAGAGAGGCTTGGTGCTTGGAGAGAAGATGTTGTCAACGGTGATTTGCTGCGATCGCGTGAACGGATCGGAAGGGAACTTAACCCAATGATTTCGTCCCTTCTTCCAACGCTCATGTCGCTCAACATTCACGCCCCAGAGGCCCGGTATAATGAGCTGATGGGTTTGAGGCACTCGATTGTCGTCTCTCTCATTAGTATCACTCCAGAGATGGCGTTGAGTCAACTCGGTAAGATGATATACTCCAGCCATTATGGTGTTTCACAGCGTGTGGCGATGGTAAGGGCCATCCGTGAGGCAGCCGTGTACCTTTCACAGATTGAGGTGCATACGCCATCCCAACATCATGAAGCCTCGGGGTTGGGTGAGGCCAAGCGGGATCCGGGGGCACCCAAACGGATTTATCCCCCAATTCAAAGCGCTTCTGCGACACCCGTCGCCATTGTCGTCACGGAAGGAAAAGAGACACGACGCTGGGGAAGCGCCGTTGCCGAACGCGCCGACAAGAAAACCAAACTCTATACGAATTGTCTTGCCGATGTGGTCACTTTCTTTCTTTCGGTATTTTTGGCAAGGGCTGATGACGACCATTTTGCCTTTTTTCGTGACAGCGATCCGTATGCCCCGGCCGAAATTCTCCAAAGTATTTCAACTGTAGTTCAACGTATTGTCTCTGCCCGACATGTTGCACCAACTTCGTGCGAGTACGTCTTTCCGTTTGCTTTAGTGGTGGCAGCGCAGCACCCGATTTCGTCTGTTCGACGGCAGGGTTGGATTCTCATCGGCGAAGTCATGCGGTGCTGGTGTGGAGCAGGTCCTCTTGTTTTGAGTGATAGTGACAAGTCGGTTCTCCCTCGAGGTGTATTTGGGGGCACCTTGTCTTATGCCTTCTCGGAAAAATGGCTCAACGCGCGGCAGGCGTTGGAGGATACATTCAGACGAAGAATGAATGATCCATCTTGTGCGGACGTGGCTCTCTTGGTGTTGGCCGATGTGCAAGACCTGCTCTTGGCGAAGCGTGCCGCTGAAACCATGGCAGAGCGAACGTTGCATGTGAAAGGGATTTCCGTGACGGCTGTCACCAATGATGATGTTGTTGCCACCCGCGCTATTTGAGGGTGGGGAAGCAGTGATCGTGCTTTCCCCTTTCTCTCTCTCTCTCTGCGCGTGTCTCTCTGTCTGTCGGTCATTATTGCCCCGCCTCTCTTGGCCCTCCTTTTATTTTGGTGGTGGTGGTGGTGGTGGTGTGTGGGCGAGCGAGCGAGCAAAGTGGTTGGATGCGATGTTATTTTCAGTGTGTTTTCACTCAGCTGAGTGGCTGATGGTGGTGCGTTTACTCTTTTATATATAGTTATATATATATATATATATTGTAGTTGTTTGTTTGTTTGTTTGTATTCGTTTCATCTGTTTGTTTCTCTCTTTCTCTCTGCACAAACATATATATATATATATATATATATATATACATATATATATGTGCATCGTGGTGGAGAGAAGTGGTGCGGGATTTGGTGTGAATGCGGCGAATTCTCTCGCATCACTGGAGGGTGGATGGGGAAGAGCGGCTGCTGTGTTCACGACGGCTCCTGCGCCGACGAAGGGCACGGGCCAAGGAGGATGTTGAGTCGGCCAGTCCAGTCGACGTGCAGTCTATTCGGAGCGGCGGCATGCCAGCAGCACCGGCGAACTCCCTGGATGATATTCGTGCAGAAATACACCGCATGCGATCATCAGCCCCTGCAGCGCGTGAAGAGGTGACAAACAAGAGGGGAACCATTTCCACAATGACGGGAGAAGAAACATCGGTGGGCGATGCGTGGAAACAGTGGATGGATAAAATCCGTCCAAGCGAGGCCTACTACAAGGGACAAGACGTGGTTGAGTGTGTCAAGGCGAAAGACTGTATGGCGCGGCGACAGCTCTTCCTTGATGCCCAAGAGGTGCTGAGAAGGAAAAATAAGGATGATACGCTTCGGTATCTACAACTGGTGCAGAGTCGAATTGGGTCCTACCATCGTGAAGAAGTAATGGAGGCCGTGAATGCGCTAATGCAGTCTGTTGGAAAGGAGACACAACGGGTAGTGAATGAAATCCGTGAAGTTCATGGTGACGCGGGTTTTGCGATGGAGGATGACATCATCTCTAGTGGGGAAGCAAGGCAGATGGCATGGGTCAATGTGTTGTCCGGTATGTCTGATGCGGAGCTGCGAAATCTCTGGAAGTGGGGCGTGTTGGATATGGACACCATTGAATCACTTGCGTCAGTCCATACCGATGGTGAGGCCCGTGCAGAGGACCTGAACTCGGTGCGAGTGGATGAGGCAGGAGAGCCATCTTCGGCTTCTGCAGAGGGGAGCGGGGAGGTAAAAACGGAAGGGGTCAATGGCAGCGAGGATTCTCTCGTGGCATTGCTTCCCATTGAAGAAAACATCAATGCGCTACGTAGCGTTTGTGACATACAAGAGCTGATGGCGTGTGTATCGGAGAACTTGTTTTTGGGGTTACCCACCATTGATGTTGCAGTGCCCATGCAGAAAGCGCAGCAGAAGCGATACGAAGATATCTCGGAGCGTGAGCTGCGTTTGCTGGAACGCTATGAGGAGGCAAAACTCACAATTCCACTCCCAACAACAGATACCACTCCCGGTGCCATGACCGCAAATACAACAAGAGATGCTGCGAAAACAAATGCAGATACCTGTGCTTCTGTTACATTCAACCATATGCATGGCAACGGCAAGGATAAAGCCCAGGATGTGGACATGACTTCAACTGAGGCCCTGCCGCACGGCGATTGTTCCACGGAGGCAAAGAAGGCTCCCTCATCCAAACTGGAGATCACGGAGGCGATGATGGACCGTGCATTCTCTCCATCGAATCGCTTCCTGCATGCCGTTTCCCGGCATGATGCGGCACTGCGCCGCTCAATAGATGGCATGGAACGCATCAAGCGCCTTGCTCTGCTAGATCCCGTCTTTCAGGCGGCGGTGGAGGAGGCACAAGCCTGGGAGGAATCGTCTGTCTTGTCACATCGTGAGAATGTCGGGGAAGACGAGAAGATGGGCAATAAGGAGACCCTTAAACAGCGGCGTCTACGCCGCACCCGAAGCGGTTTCTCTATTCTAGGTGGGCCGTTGGCGAAGCCGCATCATGCCGCAGATATCCCGCACTTCTATGGGAGCATGCGCAGCTTCGTGCCTCCATCTGGTCGGTATAATATGCCGGCGCCACGACTCTCCCGTGAGGAGGCCGCTCATTTGCGAGGATCGGCGAGGAAGAAGTCACGAATGCGCCACGTCCGGTAGAAGCCCACTGTACGAGTCTGGAGGCTCTCAGTTTGCATGCGGTACCTTCTATGGTGTGTTAGTTTATTTACTGCTTCTCTCTCTCTCTCTCTCTCTCTGTGGTTGTGGATGTTTTTGTTTTTGTTTTTGTTTTTTTTTGTCGGGTAAGTGAGGATGATAGTGCTGGTAGCCAATGGTCACGAATGAGTGGCTTGTACGCTGTTCTGTATTGCCTCTGTACTTATTTGTTTGTTTGCTTGCTGCGCTCCTTATTGTCTCTCCATAGGGAGCGAGAGATAGATAGATAGAGATAGAGTCTGCTGACGCGTCTCGGGCCGATTGTGTGTTGACGCCAACTGCTGTGGTAGGCGCAACCGCGAAGAGAAGGGATTACTCTTTACGTTTGTTATTATTGCTGCTACTGCCACCACCACCACCACCACCACCACCACCACCACCGTGGTGGCGTGACAGGAGGGGGGGGGGGGGGGGGGGGGGGATACTTAAAAAGGGGTACTAGTGGTAGTGCCGAATGGGAAAAGAAGAGAAAACGATGGCGTCCAGACGGGCTGCGAAGAACAGCGATGACTACAGCCCGGAGGAGTTTTTGGCGGCGGCAGCGATGGAGTACCGAAAGCTGGAGGCCGTGAATCAAAACAGCATTGAGCGCATGTATGGTGCCTTGTCTTCACCCTTCAAGTTATCAGAGAAGCCGTGCGAGATCCCTCGAGCTGCCGTGTTGTCATGCTTTGAGCAAATCATGGGGAAGATAGGGGCTGAGAGCGGCGACGGCGGCGGCAAGGTCCAATTGCCGTCGACATCAGAGTTCCCTTCGGTACACCGCTGCTACGATGCGGTGTTGCAGTATGAGGCCTGTGTCTTGGACAAGTCGTTGGCGCAGCACCAAAACCTGCTCGTTGCCTTCGAGTCCCGCCGCCTTCGTATGGCGGAATCAGCCAATGCGACGGCCGAAGCGAGTGATGCGTGAGGTGGGGAATGGATATGGTGAACATATATTTGTGCTTGTAATCACAGGGAGACGCTCCTGTGGAAACGGCGGTGGAGCTTGCTTGCATTTATTGCTTCACGGTCGGCTTGGGAGATCCACACGAGCATTTCTGGAGGCTGGAGGACTGTTGCTGGGCATTTGTCATCTGCCTCGATGTCCTGTTTGTTTCTGCTTCCTCGCTCACATGGGTGCATTCTTGTCGCTTCCTCTTCCTTTGCTCAGCTGTGGTGGCTCGCACACTCTTTCTGCCGCAGTAGATGGCTCCCAAGAAAAAGGATGCATCGAAGAAGGCGCCAACAATGGAGGAACTGCGGCGTCTCGGTATGTCAGATGAAGACATCGCCCGCATCATCGCTGAGCGTGGCAAATCCGCTGCAGAGCGAAAGCAGGAGCAGGACGCGGCCGATGCCCGTCGTCGTGAGGCGGAGCAGCGCCAGCGTCGCCTAAAGGAGATTGAGCGGATGAAGGAGGAACTTGTGAAGAAGGAGGGTGAACCGCGCGTCACCATACGCGATGAGGAAGACGCTGCGTGGGTGTCGCTTGCCGAAGCCCTCACAGCCGAGAAGAAGCGGCGACTGCGGGAGTGCGCAGAGATGGAGATGCACCGCCGCGCGGCGGAGGCACGACGCAAGCGCGAAGCAGAGCATGCCGCGTATCAGGAAACGCTTGGTCACTTCACCGCAGAGGAGCGCGACGCGTTCATTGCCGCACAGATTGAGGCCGAGCATCTGCGATCCGAGAAGGAGCTGCAGGAGAAGGAGCGGGAGCTGGAGCGGCAGGAACGGCGTCTCGCACGTGAAAAGGCTGCACGCAAGGCACAGCAGAATCGACGCAAGCACGACGGCGATGGTGATGAGGACGATGATGAGGAACTGGGTGGCGGCGGAAGCGGCGGTGGAGGCCGTGTCCAGATGAACGCATTGGAAGAGATGGTGGATGCAATTGAGTCACGGTTTGACTAGCAAAGGCAGGAGAACTGACCGTCTCTGTAGCCGCCGCGGAGGTGAAAACGAAAAATTCAAAAAAAAAAAAAGAATCCGTGTGGTCGTGAAACTGGATGAATGGTCGTCTGTGTGGTGGGAAAGGAGGGGAGGAACAAGTGGAAACACACAAAACACAAGGTGCATGGATGCGTTCGCTCCTTCCTTCCTTCTCGTGTCTGCGTCACTGTTAAGAATATAAATGGGCCGGTGATGAATATGATGGCCTGCCACATGGGCAGCACGGTGCATGCGTGCGTGCACACACACACACACAGAGAGAGAGAGAGAGAGAGAGAGAGAGATGCCGAAAGACGGGAGGAGGAGGAGGAGGAGGGATGGAAGGGAAACAAGCTGCTGCTGCTCGTGCCAACTGGATCTCTCTACTTGGCTGCTATCGTTCCCGTCCTGTTGGATCTTTTTATTTGTTTCTGAATGAGTGGTTGATTTTTGGTTTGTGTGTGTGTGTGTGCGTGTTTTTTGTTTTTTGTTTTTTTTTCGTTCTTTATTTCAGGAGGATATGTTTGCGGTAATTGACCGAGGTGATGATAGGAAGCAACAGCAACACACCGATGCCGTAATAGGTGAAACTTGTGCGAGCACAACTGCTGCTCCGCCGCCGGCATTGAGTCTCTCGACGAAGTTTCTGCACTTCATCTCGGCCTGCCATAACCATATCGACGTTCCACTCGAGGCGGTTTTGCAACAGAGTGTGGAGCTCGCACGGTTTGTGTGCTCCACTCAGCCCCCTTTTTTTTTCCCGCGGAAACAGGAGGAAGTGCGGTGGGCTCTATGGGAGCTCCTGCATGATTCGAGAGGGCGAGAGGCGAGTGTGCTGGGGATGGAGAAGCAGTTACGGCTATACGGTGGGTTGGCGAAATCAATACCGAAGCGAGTGCTCCCCTCCACACCGCATGCGGACCACAATGGAGGTGTGAGTAGCGCTGCTGAAGGTGGCGGAGGTAACAAATGCGGCAACGCGAAGGGGGGGACGCTGGGGAGGAGAGGGAGCAGCAGCAGTAGCACCATCATCGCTGCCTTCGAGACGTATGGGGCGTGGGGTGACATGAGCGAAGCGGATGAAAGGGCTCTTCTTGCGGCTCTTCGGGCACGCGGGCGGTATCACATGCGTGTGCCGCGCCACGCCGATCAATGCACGCAGCGCTATGATAACAGCATGCGATCGCAGCCCTTGTCTTCCACACATTCTCCCCTGCATGGCTCCCCGACAACGCCTGCGATTGGGCCAAGAATAGGAGTGGAATCCACAGCAGCAGAGATGAAGGCTATGAAAAATGTTCTCGGTACAGTGGAGTCGCTCACGGCGGGTTGCTCCCTCTGCGCTGCGCAAGGCCTGATTGAGAGCTCCTGGCTGAGCATGTACCTGCTGCAGCTTATCGACATGGCGGCGGCTGCCCACCTCTGCGCTGCGCCGCTACTTCTGCCAAGTGAAGCCCTGTCGACAAGGCCATCCGAAGCCCTTTGCATCGGCTACCACGCTGCACAGCAGCAGCTGCATGTCAGTGTGAGTCTTCTTCTTTCCATTGCAGTCCCATCGGCATCTAGTTCGTCTGTTGCTGGTGTTGCCTGTGGTGGTGGTGGTGGTGGTGACAACATTCCTCGTCATCGCTGCGAGCAGGAGTTCGCATCGCTCCCCATGATGGAGGATGAGAAGGCACATCATGTCAAAGCTACTTCGGCCATAAAGACGCTGGGGCAGCACGGGCTCGACGTGTGCGTTCACCTTCTTTCGGCGCTTAGATCGCTGCAGCCGGACAATTTGTATCTGGTCCTCTTGCATGCTACTGTTCTGTTGTTCTGCGACAGAAATGGTGTCAGCAAGGCGAAGCAACTTTTGCGTCGAAACGCCGCGAGAATGGCGGCATCAACCGAAGCAACATCTGACATGGAGGCCCCTGGTGACAATTGCGATATCTACGATATGTGGCTCGCTATGGAATGCGCACATGGAGAGATGGTGAGTGCAGGGGGTGAGGAACGTACGCTACTGCTGCTGGAGCAGGTGACGACAGGGGTTCTTTTTAGTGTCTTTATAGAGCTCCTGGGGATGAAGGAGATGATGCCGCCGCCGGTGGTCATGCAGCACCAGAACCCCGATGTGAGCAAGGAGGATGCAGCGAGGCCCAACGTCTTGCTGCGTGTGCACGACGCTCTCAACACGATTGTTAGGCCCCGAGTGCTCAGGCTATGCGATGCCCCTGATGGCGCTGTCGGCGCCCGCGGCCGCCTCCTGCAGGCATTGTATTGGTTGCTGCGTGGGAATCTTTGCCACATCCTCAATGCTCTCTCTCTCATGCCGCCCTCCGCTTCCTTGTCGTCGTCGTCACCCTCGCCCTATCAGTATGACGCGGAGGAGCCACTGTATTGCATGCGCGAGGCGGTGAAGTGGAGCGATGCGGTGCAGGAGTTTATCGCCCACCCATTGATACCCAACTGGGTAGAGACCGTCCTTAATGAGAAGGAGGGATTGCAGTGCATGTGCGGCGGAAATGGGGGCACTGTTGTCGGTGATTTGCGGTTGCATGTGGAGGGGTCAAGCAGCAGCAGCAACCAGCCCGTTCTCGTGCTTCCTCCACAGGAGTGTGTCACGGATGTGGCTATTCTGCCACCCCCAGTGATGCGCATGTGGCTTGTGTTTGCTCATACCTTGTTTCGCAGTGCCTCCGCAGACCTGGTTCTGGCGCACGCATCTGACGATAATTGTTGTGATTCGATGACAAATGCCCCGTTGCAGCACCTTACGGCTACCGTCGCCACAAATGGTAGCAGTATCAGCAAGAACGCAGCAACTCTTGGTGATCACGTAAATGGTGCCTCGTCGTGTGTGGCAGGAGCAGCTGGCTACAGGAAGGAAAGAAAGGGCGTGATGTTTCAGCGGGTGCTGATGGCGGAGCGTGAAAACGCCATTAAGGCTGCGGATGCGCGACGTCGCACGGAGCAATCACCGCTTGGCTTCTGGTTCCGCTGGCGTGAGGCGCTTAGAGCCTACCGGCTGTTGAACACCACAGCGGAGACTGGGCCCTCACTGATCGAGCACCACTGCCAACTCATGCTTTTTGCGGGTGGAGACACAAGCCTGGTGACGACATTCATGCGCGCACTAAATGAAGTGTATCCAATTGCATCAAAGCAGCAGCAGGAGACGTGGTCTCGGGAGGCTCAGCTTCTTCTTCCCTCTAAAGGTCGTGACCACCACAACTACCACTGCGAGCAGCAGCAGCAGCAGCAGCAACAACAACAACAACAACAACAGGCTGGGCAACACGAAGGGTTGCTGCATGGTGGAGATGAGGAAATCTCATTGGCATTTTTTGACCAAAGGTTGCGGGAGGCGTGGCAACGCTACGACCTGCAATGTGTGCAACCGTTTGTGTGCACTGCAGCTGTGGAGTCCAGCAGCAATGCGACACAGACGACGACGACGACGACGACGACGACGACGACGGCGGTGGTGGTGGTGGAGGAGGGGACGGGAGGCAAAAAACCTACAAAGTCACGGTCGGTCACCTCTAAAGATGTCCCTTCGGCAAGGTGCAATGGTACAGGGCCGTCGCAGCGAGAAGGTCTGGGGGGACAAAGGCGTCTGGGGCCGCAGAATCGTGGCATCCGTGCGGTTGTCGGCGACCCACGTGTCTCGTCTCTTCCCAAGGCGGTTGTTCGGTTGGAGCCGCTGGCAGACCCACCACCGTCAACACCACCAGAAGGGGAGGAAATCACAAGACGGAAGGCAACTCATGTGTTGCTTCCACCTGCGTCGCTACATTCTACACCCCAAGCGCCACGGAGGAAACTGCCATCCACGCAGCAGTAGCGCATAGATTCAACCATTCAGTTTCATCCCTCTTGAATAAAAGTTTGCTCGTTTCTGTGGGTGAGTGAGTGAGTGAGTGAGTGAAGGGATGCCAACTCACTGGGTTGGGGTCAAAGAAAAAAGAAAAATGCCATTATCTGCTTTTTTTTTTCTTTCTTTCTTTCTTTCTTTCATGTATGCATTCATATGCATGGGGAGACGGACTGGTGCGTTTTCGTCTGCCGATGGAGGAATGGCCGTGTGCGTGCACCGCACCTCATCTGGAGAGGATGGAAGGAGGGACTTCTGTTTGTATGCGCCTTTTGTTTGTTTGTTTCTTCGCATTCTTCCTTCTTGGCATTTGTACGGCACTGTGGCGTGCCAAAAGCAGACAAACAGACGCAGAAGGCAAGGGAGGGGAGAGAGAGAGAGAGAGAGAGAGGGGGGGGGCGGTGGGGGACAGAAGAGTTGGTTGTCAACAATACCGTTGATGGCGTCCATCACAGATTCTTTTATTGATGAGTATCGGCAGAAACTGAACGCGATACGTACGTTGCATGGGCTGCAAGTGGACGAACGCCATCTTACGTTGCCCTTCTCGTCGCCCGTATATGTTGACCCCACAGGCTGTGATGCCGACTCTGATGCTCCTCTTTTTGAGGATGATGAAACGGATCTCCTTGCCAATATCGCCGCTGACACCTCTGGGGTGGTTGCAAATCGCCATGAGTCCTCCCAGTGGTTTAAGGATGCTGTCAGTGGGGTTACTTATCGTTACGCCGTACTCGCTGACCAGGATGGATGGGATGGAAAGAATGGTGCGGGCAGCGACCCGAAATGCAGAGAGGTCACTCTAGAGGAGTTGCTGCATGAGCAGATTGCGGCGTGGGCAGGAGGTCCAACGCCCGCGGCAGAGAACAGCGAGAGCTCACGTCTTGGCATACCCTTCGAGGGGCATGTGGAGGATGTAAATGACTCCTTTGGTGTCCGTTTTGGAAAACATGCGATCTGCGACGCATCAGGCGAGGGTAACATGATGCCAAGGAGATGCTTGGTGCGTAATGATAGTTCGACTAGGTACCGCCTATAAGGCAATGAAGGAAGCGATAAGATAACGGGGGACATTGCTGGTCGTGGGTTTTAGAGCTGATGCGCGCGTAAGTGGGGTGGAGCTATTATTATTATTATTTTCTATCATCATCGCTGTTGTAGTTGTTGTTCTCTTTTTCTCTTTCCTCGTGTGTGTTGTGAGAGGGAAACGACATGCAATGAGAGTAACGAGGGAGTGTTGAAATGCCTCTTGTGTTTGGGTGCCTGTTTCTGCGCCTTTGTCGTGCCACCAAATGGCGCTGGGGGGCTGCTGCTGCTGCTGCTGCTTCTTCCATTTGTTCGTCTTGACGTCTTGCGCCTTTGGGTGTTGTTCGTTTGTTTTCCGCGAAATCGAGCTCAAACTGCAACACCGAATCCGCCGAGGAAGAGGTGCAAGTAGGCAGGCCGAGCGTCGTGTGCTGCTGGCGGAAAGGCAGGGAATGATTTCGTGCGCAAGTCACCGCCAACTGTTCCGCGTCCCTCGCGTGGCGCTTCTCTCTCCGTCGTGGAATTCGCCTTGCACGCGGCGCCACTGTATGCGCATGACCAATGACAACAGGGACGGCAACTGTAAGGCATCCTCTTCTTGTGCAGAGTTTGCTATCGACCCCAGGCGTCTCCCAGACACGATACCGGGCGTGTCACGGGAGGAGTTGGCAGCGCGGTTGCAGCAGTACCAGCGGGAGCTTTCGTACAAGGCGTCTCAGGCCGCATCGCGTGAGCTGGCGAACGAAATGGATGTGATGCGACGAGCGATGCCGCCGGAGGAGTTTCGAGAGTTTCTTCGGTATGTCGATGCGGTGGAGACGAAGAGCGCGAAGGAGGCGGCGCGGCTCAGTGCCATGTCGCCGCCGCAGTTGTACCGTTACCAGCGGCGCCAGCAGCGATGGCGTCGTATTCAGAAGTTTGGAAGGACGCTGGTGTTGTTTGTGACTTTCTTCGGCTGCATCTTCTGCATCTTCTTTTTCTTCTTCTTCTTCAACTGAGGGAGGCGCACTGGGGTGGGATGATGGATGGAAGAATACCAGAGAGAAAAAAAAAAAAAAAAGGGGTGGGGGTGGGGGTGGGGAGGGGAGGGCGGACGTCTGAGGCATGACCAACGCACACACGCACGCAAACAAAAATTGGATCCAAACAAACTGCCGAAAAGTGCAAAGAAACGGAAAAAGAAACATTTAAAAGAATATATTTATATATTTATGACGACGTTGGAATGCCCAGACGCTCTCAATGCTCAGATGACTGTCGTTTGTGGGACTCACATCTCCGGGGGTGGGTTTTACTTTTGTTGCTCTTGTCTTCTCCCCGTTTGATCTCTAAAGTCCTTCTCTTTTGTCCGTACGCGTGTGCGTGTGTGTGTGTGTGTGTGTGTGTGTGTGTGTGTGTGTAAAGGCGCTCCAACACATCTCTGCTCTCCCAATGGCCGCATCTCTTCATTTTCTTTTGTTTCTCTCACCCTGACAGCCGCGGAGGAGGAGGAGGAGGAGGAGAGTTGTGGTGGTGGTTGGTGGGTGGACGGCAGCAGAGCCACCAATGAGAGGCGCCCATCGGTCTGCGGTCAGGCACGCGCCTCCGCTCTGGAGTTCGGTTTGCCTCCGTTCTGGTGGATTTCGCCCATCGCCTGTTCTTCTTCGCCCGCAGACTATCAAGCCAAACCCCGCACACACACCAAGCGGCAAATTTGACCGCAGTTTCGAGAAACTAAGTGGCGAACTGGAAAGCCGCATGCCTTTTCGCCAGCAGCAGGTCTTATTCGGCAACAAGTACGACCGCAACTTTGGTGAAGAGAGCTACGAGGAGATGAAGCAGGCTGCGCAGGATGACATTCACGGTCGTGAACCGGAGAGAGCGGCGGCGAGGCAGGCACGGAGCTACTTTACCGGTGACAATCTATCACCAGCCGCGTTACACGTCAAGTCACCACGGCTGAAGGTGGCGCAGAACCAGCATCGGCAAAAGTACGACAAGAGCATTCTAAAGACAACAAAGGAGGCGAAGGAGTACTACTACCATCGCGAACCGCCTTCAGTGCGGCGTGCGAGCCATCGTGTTGCGATCGCGTGCGGTGTTGCAGGATTAATTGGCTCCTTCTGGGGCCTACGCTGCCTCTACCGCTTTATGCTGGAGTAGCTGGGCTGGTGACGGGCCCTGCCGCAACTGCCGTGTTCCTCCAGTTGCCTCCAACATCCTCGATACACGCGGATAGGAGGGGTGGGTGAGTGGGGGGGGGGGGGGGGGATGGGGAGGGCCCAGGAGTCAAACGCATTGAATACGGGTACAAC
>JASANX010000784.1:0-23139 GCA_030849745.1 Trypanosoma scelopori
CGCCGTCAGCGTCAACTTCTCTAATGGTCATGAATGATGGCAAGTCTTTCGGAGACGCTCCCCTTGAGGGGATTTGACTTCATCCCATGCAATGATGATGAAATATCATCGGGGGGAAACAAAAATGCAAGCTATTCTTTTGTTTATTTGCCCGTAGTCCTGAAGGGGCGGCAAGACGCCCACTGTTCTACTTTCGTTGGTTTTCGGATTACTTCCCATGTCTTTCTGCATCTCTCTCTCTCTCTCCGCACCGTTTCTTTCATTGTTCCAGGAACGAGTACCATGTGGCCATCATTCAACCAGTGCTTCCCCGACCCACTCTCCGGCCAGTGGCCCGCTACGCAGCATCCGGTGTTATGCGAGTGCCGGCAGCTGTACGTGCTGGTCTCCATCTGCTGCTGCCTTCCGTCTACGCATTTACTCGTACTGCACGAAGGCAGGGAGAGCAGCATTGTCACCTCGATGCCGAATGGACCCACGTGTGTGGAGCTCCGCATCACCGAGGACACGGAGTGCGACGCACTGTGCGGATTTCTCTTGCGCGCCCAAACCGCGTCTCTGGCGTCGGTGTCAAGCAAATTTGCGGAATCGCACAGTCAGCAGGTGACAGTTGTGTGTTTGCTGGGGCTCGCTGCGGCATCGCCGTCTATGCTCTCGGCCATTATGGATGTTCTGGTCTTTGGCATGGTGCGTTTCGGGAACTCCACCAAACGTGTGCCGTCACTGCGCATAGTCGCCTTTTGCAACGCGTGGGGGCATGCATCGGCGCTTCCTGAGTACGTGCGCAGGGCCTTTATGCTTTCAACGTACATGTCCAGTCTCGCCATGGAAAGTCCAGCGGTGATTCAGTCCACCGATAGACTGAGCTCCAACGTCGTGAACAGACGTCATATGCTGGCGGTGATGCACTCGCCCGACAGCAGGGCTCTCATCGACACAGTGACACTCTCGGGGGAAGTTTCACACTACCTGCGGCACCTACTCATCGTTCTCCGAGGATCCATGGTGCAGCACAGTGCGCCGGGAAGCTGTATCCCGTCGCGTCTGCCGCACATGTTGGAGATTCTGAAGGTGGTAGCGCTGCTGTTTACACCCTCTGCGCGTGCCGGTTCTGGAAGGCAGCATTTGATGTCGTTACAACTCACTACACCAACCCAGCGGCAGCTGCAGCAGCAGTACGCGTTTGACGCGGCACCCGTCACGAACCTTTCTCATGTTATAGTGTCACCAGCGCATGTAATATGCTTCTTGTGCCCGTTTGTGGCACACCTCTTCACGTTGCGCCGTGAAATTTTGACTTTTAATAGCCTTACCGCCACGAAAGGCATAATGGAGGCGGGCAGGAGGCTGCAGCACCCTCCAGCGGGCACCCGAAACACAACGACACCCACAGCGGCAACAGCAAGGGCAGGAGCAGAAGCGGCAACTGCAAACGCAATGGCGGAAAGAGGGGCGACAAGGGGGGGGACGATGTTTTACAATTCTGTAGATCTCTGGGACGCCAGGGTGTTGCAGTGGATATCGCATCGAGGATCCTCGGGAGATGCAACTCTTGTCAGCGATGTGATGCTTGCGGATGCTGCGGATTTTTCGGCGACGAAAGATCTGACGCGCGTCGTGCGGGACTACTCGGAGGGTTTTCTCTCGTACCCAGAGTGCCGTGAGTTGGTGCGCGCAACCGTGATGCAGCGCAGTGCTCCGCCAAACGGTTGACCGGCACAGTTCTGGTGGCGCGTATCATACCACTGGTGCCGATGTGTTGCTCTCTCCCCCCCCACCCACCCCTCTTTTTTTTTTTGTTTTGTTTCAACCATGCGGCTGGTTGTTGCTGCCGTCCTGTGGCGTGATTTTTGCTGCATATTCTACACTCTGATGTGCCGAACCTCTCGGCCCTTCATTTTCTGCCTTCTCATCACATCCGTTGCTTTTCTGTTTGTTGTGTTTTATGTTCTTCTTTGGTCTCTTTTCTTGCGGGTGTTGGTGTTGTTGCCACGGCCACCAGTGCTGTCGCCTCCTCACTCGGAAGGAAGGAGCAGTGGACGCACAGACGACAGGAGGTCGTTTTTTTTTTTTTTTTGTGTGTGTGTGTGTGTTTTTGTGTGTAAGATGCACTCACCATACGAGGCTGTGTATGGATTTGACAGAACGCACATACGACGCATGACGGTAGAAGAGTACATGAGGGAGGACGAGAGTTCCGCCGGCGTTGCGTCTGCGCCGCATCGAAAGAAGGAGAGGCGAATGCACTCACGGGATCCCAATGTGCAATTTTCTTCAAAGTACCCCGTTTACGACCGTTTCGGGCACGAGATCTGCGTCTTGTATCAAATGTTGGAGATGGAAGTGCAAAAGGAGCTTCAACGCGTCAAGGGTGGAGACGACATGACACGACGATCTGCAGTACATTTCAGCACTGGTGTTGCGATGCTGGACGGCGCTGCAGACCAACTGTTGGTGGTAAAGCAAGAGCAACAACAACAGCAGCAGCAGCAGCAACATGAGGTGGTGGGGTGCATGAGCGTGCACCGCCCGACCCCTTTTGTCCACGCGGCGTTTGTAGGGGGTGGTGTTTTCGATGACGATGATGACGACATTGATGTGTCCGCGTCGTCAGCACACCAGCTCTCCGGTGTAACTTCTTCGTCTTCGCAGAGGTGCACGGGAACAGGGACGCGCACTGTTCGAGTGTCGAGCTTCTCCATTTATCGCGACAGTGGGGCCGGTGCCTGTACAAAATTGCCGCAACCACAGTCACATCAGCAATCGGAGGTCATATCAGACGGCTCTCACTCCGCTATTGCCATGCAAACATTTGTGCCTGGCGACGTGAATACAAATATGTCATGTCTGCCTGATGGTTTTTGCACATTCCGGCCGTTACCGAGACCACGCAGCAACACGGCCTCTCCCGTGCATTCCGGCAGCGATGGGGGGAGCGGGGTGTTGGAGGGGTTTGACGCCGCATGCGCAGAGCGGGAGGCGCGCGATACGTGCGCGGAGGCAAACCCGCTTCGGCTCACAACGGTTCGCCCGTCCGACATGCGCACCACGAAGCAGCTCTTCGTTCCTGGCCGCACCACCACCACGCGTTGCACTATCAGGCACGTCCACCCGATCCCGAGCCGGATGTACGGTATGCAGAGCCGGGCCATTCCAGCTGCTGTGGTTGCACCACACATCGCCGCCAACTTGGCGGCTTTCTGCGCCGGCCGGGATTTTTGGAGCATCGATGACCCAATGCCACAGCTGCATCCTGGTGCAGTACTTATGATTGGAGAGCATCGCTACCGTATCCTCTACTACCACGCCTCTTCTGACGTGTATGAGGCACGCGAGGAGGAGGCGGTGGAGGGGGAGGAGGACGGTACCACGGCGGTTCTTCAGACGAGGCCAACGCAGCAGATTCTCATGTATCATTGGAGCGTGCGTGCGGTGCAAGAGAACCTGAATGAGGCACACCGCGCAGCCCTGGGCCTCTCCCTCACTTCTGTGGTTGTCGGTGTCGCTGGCTGTCGCTACCGTGACGGTGGGCTGACAGTCATCACAATGCCTGAAGGATACCGCGCGATACCGCTCTCCAGCGTACCCATGTCCGACCGCTCCTTCCCCACGTGTGTGAAACTTCTTCTGAGGATGCTTTCTGATCTTGTGGTGAAACGCACCATCCACGGAAATTTGAAGGCGTTGAACCGCATCTTCTTAGCCATCCGTCCTGCTGACGCTAGCACGGACATGCCGGTCGCCGTGCTGGTTCCTATTCACTGGGAAAGGCTTGTCGACTTCAGCATGTTTGTGGATCGAAACGCCGGACGCACCATTCCAATCGTCGATGAATGCGGCAGCCGAATGAGCGATCACGTGTACCACGGCCGGGACGTGTCGATGGTGACAAGTATGCTGCTCGAGTGTGAACACGCGAAGCATCTGCAGTCTGACCAGCTGATTGAGGCCCAACGCCTCATGATGATGACGACAGAGTTTATGCAGATTGCCAACTACTTGATTCAACTGAATAACACCATGGCGGCCATTCCATCCAATTTGGAAGCTTTGCGGCAGGAGTACGAGGTGGCGCTGCAATCCACCTGCCATGGACTGTGGAGGTGACTTTTCTTTTTTGCTCTTGAAGCTTGAATAGATTATTGGTGTGATTATGTGTGCAGGAGTGGGCGCGTACACATGCAGTCACGTGATTGTATGCGCGTGTGCACGTCAGGACTCGTGGTGCAGACGTATGATATCTTTTCACCGCCACCGTCGCCGCCGCCGCCGCCGCCTTCTCTTTCTTCTTTGGTCGCCTACAGTTGTACTGCATGCTGCGTTTAGAACTACTGATTCCCCCCCCCCCCCCTCCAGACCTTTTCTTTTTCTTTCTTGTTGTTGTTGTTGTCTCTTTGTGTGGCCAGGTTTTCAGACGCAAAAGACGGTTTCCCCATTGCAGCCCCGGCTTCATTGTCTCATGCCCTCCCCCCGTATTCACATGGCACCAGCGCCGCTCTTCCAAATTCTTTCCCTCTCTCTCTCTCCTTTTTCTTTCTCATGTATGCATGTATGTATACACACGTGTGTGTTTGTGTGTGTGTGTGTGTGTGTGTGTGTGTGTGTGTGTGTGCAGGTGAGTGACGGATCAAGCGATTGGGTTGTGAAGTATGAAGGATATGATGAATACATCGCTTGTGTTGGTTAACCCCACTGCGTGCCGGGAGGGGTTCCTCAATGCTGCACGAAACCATTTTGACCTTCACGGTGTTCGCGTGGATGACATGCTGCTGCTGACGGGTCTGCAAGTTCGTCGTGGGGCATATGTAGAACGACACTACAGCTCGGCAACTGCCATCTCTGCGTGTCCGTCGGAGGACTTGAATGCGTTTGTTTCAGAAGATACCGCATCCCTCTTCTTTGGAGCGTTTGGTGAGTTGTGGGAGGTGGTCATGGAGGAGAGGCGGGTGCTGACACCTAATGATGCCATGACTCTTCTTGGCCTTACGCTACAGGAGTTGGATGTGCAGTGGTGGGCGTGCAAGTCGCGTGCAAGGCTTGAGCACGGCTTTTATGTATCATATTTTGAGAGCGAGCACGTGTATGTTGTCAATGGCTTCTTCCCACGACTGCTGATTTCTTTCACTGCGGTGGACAGCCAGACATGTTTCTTCATTGTTTCGTGGCCAGAGTCTAAATATACCTGGAAACGCTTTCGCCTCGAGGTTCTTGGGGCGGCAGACCCCAGCGAGGCGGAACCGACGTCTCTCCGTCGTTTGTTGTACGACAATTGGGAGGAATATGGCCTGAGCGAGGAGCCGAGTCTCATGAAAAACGGCTTTGATAGCGCAAGCGGGCCGCTCGAGGCGTTGGCGCTTCGTTCCGTGTGGATGCATCGGCGCTCCCCGGAGGATGACTATGGCCGCGCAATACTAAGTGAGGGCGTGCCGCAAGAGTTTCTGGAGAGGCTCCTCAAGAACCCCACCGTATCGTACGAGGGCGAGAAACGATCGGTATTCGAGATACTTGAGAATATGCAGAGTAGTGAGGTGCTGCACCACGTGGCAGTTCTTTGGGCCATGGAGAAGCGGCAGATGGAAAAGCGACCACCATCTCGCTTGACCGAAACCGGCACGGTTGCCTGCACGGCAGATTGGACTATTGTGCTGGACGACGAAGATGTTGAGGAGCGGCGGAACAGGGCTCTTGTGTTTGTCAAACCACATGCCAACACGCCTGAAACACGATCGCTTGTGGAGGAGCGACTTATGCAGGTCGAAGGTATGCAGGTGGCGAACCAGCGCCATGTGTCTGGAAACGAGATTGCAGAACGGCAACTCATGGACAAACACTACCGGGTCATATCACGCTACGCTGTTCGTGTATCGCCGGCCCTCATTGAGGTTAGCACGCAGAGCAGGGCCATTTTCCACGAGACCTTTGGCGTGACATGGAAGGGAGCTTTGCGCTCTGGTCGCGTGTGGAATGCAGAGGTGGCGATGCAGGCCCTTGGAGGAATCTCCGCTGAGCAGCTTTACCGGATGTGGGGATCATGCACCAAGACCATGAAACTCAGCGCTGGGGCGTATGTGGCGCACTTTTGCAATGAGGGCGTCTTTGTTATCAACGGTTTCTATCCCTACCTACGTGAGTCGTATGCTGGAGAGCATGCAGAGGTGACGTGTTACACTTTGTCCTGGCCGGAAACGCGCTTAACATGGAAAGAGTTCCGTGAAATGGTGATTGGCAGCACGAACCCTAAGGATGCGCATCCAAACAGTTTGCGCGGTCTTATACGTGATAGTTGGCAGGACTTAGGGCTGCAGCATCCCCCAACGACGACTGAAAACGCCGTGCATGCGTCTGCAGGGCCGCTAGAGGCGGTGCTGGAACGTCATCTTTGGATGTGCTCGCCATTGTCCTACGATCCAGTGATGCTTCGGCTGCAGGAATTTGGTTTGACGGGGGCGCTGTTGTACCGGTTGGGATCAAATCCAGAGATTGTGCTGAATGACCAGAAAAAGCGTTCGGGTTTTGCATTCGACCTTCTCGAGAACATGCAGACCTCTGAAATGGTGAATATCATGCGAGGGATGGAAAAGCAGACACTGGAATGGTACACGGAGAAACCGATGAACCGTTCCGTAGTGATTATCAGATCATTCGCCGTCAACAGGCGTACCGTTGAAGCTGTAAAGCGTGCCTTGAATGAGGCAGGGGTGGTGGTGGTGCAGGAGACTCCCGTCTTCAGCACTAAGATTGTGGAGCGATACCTCGGAAGTCCTTCATTCCTCGCGTTGGAGCACCTTGCCAACTCCAGCACCGCTGAACTGCGTGATGCAGTGACAATGTCAACCAAGAACACATTTATGGAACATTTTCACACCGCATGGGATCGGTGTTTGGTTGAGGAAAAGCTACTGGGAGCCACTCATGCATGCAGAGAGCTGCAGTTGACTTCAACCGAGCTTCTGCAGCTCTGGGACGCGTCAAATGTTGTGAAAGTTGCACCGTCGTGTCACGTTGCCGAATTGAAGTCGCACAATGTCTTCGTTATCAACGGATTCGTACCTTTTGTGCGGGAGAGCTACGGAAAACCTGGGAGCTGTTCCCACGTGCTCGCTGTGGAATGGGAGGAGAGCCTACGGACGTGGCGTGACTTCTGCGAGCTGGTTATTGGTGACGCCAACAACCCTCGTGCTGCCGCGCAGGGTAGTCTGCAGCGCACCTTTTCCGATGCATGGGAAACAAGCTTTGGTCTGCGGCTGCAGCCAGTATCTCGGACGACAGCTGTGGTGTATGCGTCGGATGGTCCTTTGGAGGCGGTTGCTGACCGGGAGATGTGGCTTGATGCGGAGCCTCAAGAGGATTCATTTGTGCAGCATCTTCTTCTTGAAGGCGTGCCACTGTCAATGGTGCTCCACTACGTGAGGGATAGGCAGCACCGAAAGGGTGACTGTAGTCATAAAGACCAGTTGAAGAGGCATTCGGCCGGCTTTTTGAAAGCCGAGGTTTCGCGGCGCAAGTTGTCTCGCCACGCGCAGAGCAGTCAAGTCATTCGCCGACTCAAGGCACTCGCTTCGCGTTTCTTGCGAGAGATGAAAATGAACTACGCCTTCATTTGGGTCAAGCCGCATGCTTGCACGCCGCAAGTGGCGGCGTGGGTTTCAGGTGCACTAGAGGAGCATCGTGTTGGGGTGCTCTTATCGGGTCATGTGTCAATGGAAGAGGTAATTGCCAAGCAACTTGTCGACCAACAGTATACCGCAATCTACAGAAACGCCATGACGCGCAGCGTCAAGGATATTCCCGTTACCTCCTTGCAGATGTCGGAGTTTGAGAGTGCTTTTGGTATTACATGGGCTACTGCTCTTGACCTGCACATAATCGTCAATGCCACGCAAGCGTTGGAGCGGATTGGTGTCGTGCGGCTATTGGACGAGTGGAACGCCGCGGAGCAAAAAGTGTGCCTCTCCCCCTCCCTCTACGTGGCTTATCTAAAGGAGGAGGGTCTCTACGTCGTGAATGGATTCTACCCATACCTGCGCTCCCGCATGTACACCGGCGCGCGCATTATGTGGTACATTGTGTCGTGGGACGATGAGATTATGACATGGGAGGAGTTCCAGAAGCATGTCATTGGTGATGAATTGCCAGCACTGGCTGATATGAATTCACTGCGCCACACGCTCCATGTGTCGTGGGAGGATTTGGGTTTGCAGCGGCAGCCGGATGGCATTGAGAATGGATTCCACGCTTCTTCGTCACCGATCGAGGGACTTGCCGATCGCGTCTCATGGCTTGGTTTAGATGTGGAGGAGGATGTCTTTGGGCGGCTTCTCATTCAAGGCGGTGTGGGCGCTGAATATCTGCGCGTGTTGCTGCACAACCCGCTGGCACGCCACCGAGACGAACCCGTCAGTGGTGTATGCGATATATTTGACAAGCTGTGCACGGAGAGCCCGCTCTTGTTTGCGCAACTTATTGGTCTTCAGTCGACTGGCGGGATACAGTTCATTGCACCGTGCCCCAAGAGCGGGGTGCCGCTCACGCGTGCCGATGCACGCAGTGCGACAAGCATCAGCGGAGGCAAGAATATCCGTATGCCTGTCGAGGGGGAGGCATTGAGTGTCGAGTTTTGTTCAGATTTTGCACCCACTGCCGGCACAATTGCGTCTACTGCAGGCGTGGCTTATGCTGAAGGCGCAGCTCCGACTTCATTTAAATGGAACTACGCCTTTCTTCTTGTGAACCCCAGGTGTATTGCTGCCGAGACGGAGGAGCAATTCACTCTCTACATCACAGACTTCCTGCAACGCCACAAGATGAAAATCGAGACTACGGGAAGTATAGACAAGATTCCGATGGCATTGCGACACATGGCTAGTGAGCTTCAAGGGGGAGGTGTCTTCAAGTATGCCACCAGACAGTCACCATTCCAGTACGCTATGGATTCAGCCGCAATGACGGCCTTTTTTGAGGCCTTTGGCGAAACATGGGATCCGCGAAGGGTTCGAAATGCCGCGGATGCTGCTGTGGAGTTTAATATGTCTGCAGAGTGCCTAAAGAAGACATGGGACGCGTGCAACCCGCGCGCACGCATAGCCCCGTTTCTCTATGTTGGAAAGATGAAAAACTCTGACCTCTACCTTGTCAACGGTTTCGCTCCATACGGTGCGGAGGTGCTCAACATGTCTTCTTCCGTGAAGCGGTACTTCCTCGTGTCATGGGACAGCGCGGATTTTGACTACGCGTACTATGTGCAGCATCTCATTGGTGATCCGTACGTGGAGAGGGCGAAGCCTGGTAGCTTGCATCGTGTACTGTACGAGGAATGGGAGACTGCCGGATTAAAATGCCCCCCAGACCCCTTTGAAGGTGCCATACTGACGTCAACAAGCGCGCTGGAGGCGATGTGGCAGCGGCAGTTGTGGTTGTCCCTGGGGCTCTCGCATGATGCCGTTGGTCGTTTTGCAACCGAACGGTTGGGCATATCTCCGTACGTCCTTCGATGGGCCGTCGCAAATCCGCGTACGGCGGGGGGTGATGGTAATTTTCTACACGATAAGGTGAGGGAGAAAGGGAGCGCTGAAGTGTTGCAGCTGCTAAAGACTGAGGACGCACGGCATCGCTCTTCACCAGCCCGAAATTCTGCCTTTGTGCTTATTAAGAACCACGCTCTCTGTCGGCCCTTCATCATGACGATGGAACGAATCTTCTCGTCTGCAGACGTGCGTATAGACGAGGAGGGCAAATTAACTGCTGCACTCATGCGAGGGCGGAATCTCGTGCATCACCTCTACCCTGCCGCCTCGAGGTACGCCACGTGTGACATTACGACCATTCAACTCTCGAAGGAAGAGTGCGACATGGTACGACAGCAGCTATGCATCACTTGGAAACAGCTCGTGAGTGGTCATGTTGTCCTCAATGCGTACCGTGCGATGGAGGTGCTTGGAGGTATGACACCGCAGCATCTCTATGACGAATGGAAGTTATCACGGCGTAAGGTGACTATCCGTCCAGATCTGACCATCGCAGAGCTGGTGGATCGTGGCATTTTCGTTGTGAATGGCTTCTTCCCGAAACTGAAGCTTTCCCTCGAGTCTGTACACGAGATGCTGCAGTGGTACGTTGTGTCGTGGTCGGAGGAGCGCATGAACTGGAGTACGTTCCTCGAGGAAGTGATCGGTGATGAGAATCCGGAGGCGGCGCTGCCGAATAGTATCCGCGGGGAATTGTTTTGCCGCTGGAGAGAATATGGCCTCACTGCAGCACCGGATACATTGCACAACGGTCTACACGTAAGTCAGGGTGCACTCCATGCGATCCGGGAGCGCACCATGTGCCTTCACCACACACTGAGTGAGGATTACCTTGGCGATATCTTGCTGCGCCAGGGAGTGTCGGAGAGGGTCCTGCAGCTGTGGCTTGGCAACCCCGAGTTGACGTCACGCGGAGTTGAGGCGGGTGTCTTTGAGCACCTGAGGCATTGTGACACATCGCGCCTCCTAGCTCTACTGATGGCACTCACAAGGGAGCTGCAGGGTGAGGGAGACAACGATTCAGCAGGTGCAGCATGCATCTCAAGTGTGGAGGACAACACTGAGGAGCACTTTGGTGTTATATCCTCGAGAGCTCCAACACGGCAGAAGCCACTGGAGGAGAATATGGACAGCAGCGTCAAGGCCGAAAGTGGTGAAGCCGTGTTATTTCGGAACACTGCCGTGATTATTGTAAAGCCGCACGCATCCGAAAATGCGAAGCTCCTGTCGTTTTTGGAGGGCTTCCTCTCTAAAAATGGCATACGAGTCAAGCAAGACCTCCACAAGCAAAGCTACCCGCGACTTGTTGACAAACACTTTGCTTCCACCATACACTACGCGTCACATAACTACTTGCGTGGTTGCCCGGAGGTAACTGAGGAGGGACGGGTGCAGTTCTATGATGCCTTTGGAGAGCACTGGGAGTACGCGCTGCAGTCACAGCGCGTTTTCGGTGCCTTTGACGCCTTGAAACGCCTCTCCATGACGCCATCACAACTCTACGTGAAATGGTCCATGCCGCAGCATCCGCATGTGCAGCTTGTCTACGACATGGAGGTGATGAAGTTTCATACGGAGGACGTCTTTGTCGTGAATGCCTTCTTCCCCCTTGAGCGCGAGCGTTTCATTCAAGCGGGGTCGGGAAATCGTGACATTCACTGCTACGTGGTGTCCTGGGATCAGCGGCAGTGCAGCTGGAAGAAGTTCCTCTCCGAGGTGATTGGCGACAAGGATCCCGCCAACGCGAGCCCAAACTCATTCCGCGGTCATCTGTACCAATCGTGGGAGGAGTTTGGCCTCACGTCAAGGCCAAATCGTGTTGACAACCTCGTATTGGCTAGCGACGGGCCACTGCAGGCCCTCATTGAGCGTGAGTTGTGGTGCGCCACATCTGGTTTGCTTCCTGATCCACTCATCCGTGCTCTCTGCTACGCGGATAGCGATGCAGCCGATTTACTCGAGTGGAAGGACAACCCGATTGTGCGCCACATCGATGGGGGAAGCGATTGTGTTGGTGACGTCTCTGTGACAGGCCGTATGTTCAGCTTCACGCATGGGATGGACACAAGGGAGTTCGTGGAGCTTGTGGCTGAGCGCGACGGATTCTTCGTCCCCATCCCCGTGCCATCTCACATCGATGAGGACGATGAGGTGAAGCGCAAACGGAGTGCAGATAGGGGCGGAAACAAGCTCCAGCAACGTTTTACCCGAGCAGCTGCCACGAGGGCGCATGTTGCGAATATGGCCGAGTGGGTGCGGGAGGCGCTTCTACGCGCAGGGGATGAAGATATAGTACGGTTGTGGGTGCACTATGGAGGATACATGGCGTGGGCCGATAACAATATTGACGATGATGATGATGATGATGATGATGATGATGCGCACCAGCGGCCTCCGCAGCAATACAAGGGCTCTGACACGGCGTCGAATTGTCCCTCTTCCATTTTCCCCCCCTCTGCTGCCGCTTTGACCGCCTCGTCTGTCGCATCTCTCTCTCCCGGGACACCGCGAGGCTCGATCGATGGCAGGGCATTGCGCAAGGACGTTGAGGCACTTGACTGCTTTGGGCTGCCGCTCGCTAAGAATACGATTGTGAAGCTCTTTGAGGACATGTCTTTGCGCGGGAATGGACGCGCGACGTACGAGGAGTTCCGCAGGGTTCTCGCTGTGCTGCAGCAATTGTAGCGATCGTATCACGTCGGGGGGAGGGGGGTAGTTGTAGTGAAATGACTGAGTGGGTGTAAAGGGGCCGGTGGGCGGATGATTAATTCTCTTCTTCGTCTGTTGACCGGTGTTTCTTTTTTCTTTTTTTTTTCTGCCTTTGGCTTTTCTTTTGCAATGTTGGCTGTACGGCAGTGCAGCAGCTCCAATGCATGTTTGGCATCTTACCGACATGAACCGCAGAAGAAGAAGAAGAAAAAAAAAAAAAACAGACTTCCCGTTTTTTTTTTTTTTTGTTTTGTTTCTGCGCTTCAGCCACGTGGGAGGCGAGTCCATAGGTGTGTCAACCCCACTGTTGCCGCATTGCAGCCGTGGGACATGAGGCAGACCGCGGCACACCGCAGATGTGCAGATCAATCTGAGAGTTTGAAGATTTACCGATGTAATATTTACGGCAATGAAGAAACAAAAACAAAACCCCCACCACCCCCAAGAGAAAAAAAACAACAGCAACAACGAGAGAGAGAGAGAGAGAGTCTCTGCGTGCACACATACATGTCAATAATACAAGGCACGTAATGGGGACGGGGTATTTGGGACATTTCTGCAATCGCCCTGTGCGCGAGGGTGGCGTGCGTGTGTTTGTAGAGCCGCTGCGGAGCTCATGCGCTTCTTTTTTTTTTTTTTCCCCATTCATTCGTCCCTGTTGCTGTTGCCCCACCTTTTCTTTTCCGTCTTTCCTGCTTTCTTTCTTGGTCGTGTGTGTTTGGGAGGTTGTCCTGTTCTTGCTGCCGCTGGCGGCAGCGGTTGTAGTAGTGTGCGGCTGCGGTGGTGCGGGGTGTTTTTGTGGGCGTTTCTTTTCCATTTCCGTTTGAGCGTGTGTGGCCAGCGTCGTCCGGAATGCTGAGCGATGCGGAAGTCATGAGGGCGGCGGAGGCAGTTGTGAAGGCGTATCTTCTTTCGTTGCTTCCCCGCACATCTGCTGCCGCTGCCGCTGCTGCTACTGCGGCTGACACAGGCATCTCATCACAGGCTGCTGCTGCTGCTGCCGTCGCCTTTAGCGCTCCTTGTGTCATCGCCACGCCGGGTGTGACACTGCAGCGTTCCTCAGATGATCATGTCTGGACGCAGAAGAGAACAAGTGCATTTCGGCGCGATGCTCAAGCCTTGTTTGTGCTTTCCTGCGTGGTTGACATGGTGCAGAAGGGATTGACATGCACGGAGCGTGATGTGTACTACCGGAACACGTGGCTCTTCCACAATGGCCAGAGGGATGCCCACAGCAGCATTGAGCGCATCTGCCGTTGGATGGATTGCTCTTGCCCATTGTACTTCCCCACGGACAATGCCACCAGGCGCGAACGCCGATGTTACACACGCGAGGATCTGCGTATTGGTGCGAGCGGTAAGAGCATTCTTATGGGCAACTTGTCCTTTGACGTTCCCGCGTGCCCAGGCAAGTCCCTTTGCATTACCCACCCGAAACATGACGCTTCAACAGGTAGTGTCGGTGATTCGATGAGTTTAATGGAGGTGCACGTCGAATGTCACAGCACCGGTGTTCTTGTCAACGCCTCGATTGGGCTGCACGGCTGTCACTTTCGCAGTGTGGGGGGAAGCGACACCCTGCCGTCTGCTTTGGTCATTGTGGAGAAGGAGAGCACTCTTCGGATGCTGACGGAGACGAAAGGTCTGCCGTGCATTAACGGCTCCATGAGCCGATATATCTTCTTGTGCAGCAAGGGCTACCCGTGCCGGTCCTCGCGAATGCTTCTTCGCAACATCCACCGAGAGCTGCCGAAACTGCCGATTGTCGCTCTCGTGGATGGAGACCCCCACGGGCTGCGCATTGCCCTCACATTTATGGGCCTTTTCGGCGATGGGACCGCGTCGCAGCGGCGGGGACGCCCCGGACGAGGATTGCCAGCAGGAGGAGGTGGCTGCGCCACAAGAGCACTGCTTCCTGCTCGATGGGTCGGTGTGCGCCCCTCGGCACTTCCTCCCGACTCCACCGGGCGTGCACCCCTCACGCTGCACGACCACGAGGTGTTGGCGCAGGTTATGCAGCGTGTGGCCGAGGTCCTGTCGCTTCCTCCTCGAAAAGCGGATGCCCCGGGTTGCACTGGAGAAGATGTCGAGGTGATTCGGTGCGTCCTCAGCGATGTGCTGCGCGAGGGTGAGTGGATGAAGAAAAGGTCCGTGAAGTGCTCCATGCAGGCCTGGCCGGAAAACCCTTTACTCCTTGTGGACAGGCTACTTTAACCGATGTAATGTGAACTATAATGGCATCCTCGCTATTTCTTTCGAGGTCGGACCTCTTCTTGCGCGCGTGCGCACGCCATTTGAGTCTGGCTCGAACTTGCCTTCAGTTTTTTTTTTTTTTTTTTGTTTCGTTCAATAAATCGTCGTTTCTTCCGCTCTCTGTTCGTTTTCTCTCTATCTTCACATTGCTGGTGTTGTTGTTGCATGTGGGTGGGTGGGGGTGGGGCTTTGCAGGGAGGGGGCCTTTCCCTCCCCCGCCACGTTGTTACTCACCACCCTCTCTGTATATATTTCTTTCCCTCCCCCTCCCCCTCTCTGCGTTTGCGTACGTGCGTACGTGTGCGTGTGTGTTTTCTGCGCGTGATTGCATCCTTCCTCATGCAAGCCACGCCATCTGGTTTCTTCCATGCCTCTCACTTGTTGTAGCCGAAAAGGGGTGTGGCTCCAGTCGACGAGGGTTGATTTTGGCAGCAGGCCTTTTTTTTTTTGTTTTTACTTCTGTTTTTTAAATCTCTTCCTTTGCTTTCAGGCGCCATGGTGTGGAACCAGTCGCAGAACAGCTCAGCGTCACACATGTCTAGCAAGCATTGCAGAGGGGCAGTCTCTGACCCCACATACGTCTCAGCGGCCGGTGCGGTGTACGCGCGGAATGACACGCCGTCGTCATTTCGGGTGCCCGATGGAGATGTCTCAGTCCTCGGCAGCGATATCGATGCAAACGGCGAGCGGATCACCAGACGCATTATTGGCACAAAGGTGTGGCTCCGCTGGATGAAGGAGGAGTTGTCTAAAGCGCGGAAAAAGTACGAGGAGGAGCAGGAAAGCGCATCGCTGCTGTTTTCCGTCCTGCGCGCCAGCAGTACTCTTCTGACTGAGAGAGCCGGGTGTAAAAGTGCGCCGCGCCGCCACTTCCGATATGCTCTTGACTCGTTTCTAGACGGGACCCCTTTCTTGACAGCACGGGCACTGTGCGACTACAACAAGGCCGTCGCGGAGATGTTGAGCGACGATCATTTGGAGTTGATGCGACAGCATGTCTTTGACTACGACGAGGCAGCCTTTGCAGAGCTTCTATATGCTGACGAGGTGGCGCCGCTAACGGAACTTTCTGGCTCGTACCCCTGCGGGAATACGCTAAAGGCGGTGCAGGACTTCAATAAAAGGTCTCGATGCGCGCTGGAGCGGTTGTTCGCCTCCCCTGGAGGATTGGCCGATGCCACAATACGGGCAGCACGTCTTGTCTCGATTGTTACGGAGGATGTCGCTGAGTATGAGGTACAAGACAGAAATTGACCTTTAGGTGTGTGTGTGTGTGGGGGGGGGGGGGGGGGGGGGGTGTTTTGTGGGGCAAAAGTTTTTGTTTAAGCATGAGTGGACGTGAAAGAGCAGAGGAGGGTCTGGGGGTGGGGGCATGATGTGAGGAGCGGGTGAGTGCGGAGGTCCCCGCCCCAAGCGGACGTAGTTGTCTTGCCTTTTCTATTTGAGCAACACTTCCTTCTCCTTTTTTTTTTTTTTTCTGTTCCCCTAATGAACCCCTGTGCGTAGAAAGCGACATATTTGGTCTTTGATTTCAGCCCACACGCGCCGATTCTTCTTGACGCGCCCCCAAGATGCGGTTATGTGCGATTCTATTCATCATCACCCTGTTGCTCCTCGTGCTGCTGTCTGGTGCACCAACTGCTCGTGCTGAAGTTGACTGCGAGCACTGCCGAAAGAGGGGATACACCTACCGCTGCACCTCCCCTCTATCTGATCCGATGGGTTGCTTAAGCAACTCGGGCGAAGTGCAGTGCAGCGGCAACACGTGCGTGTGCTGCCGGAATACTGCTGTGGCGGGTTGCACGGTTTGTGACGGGGGTGACGAGGATGACATTTAAAACGAGGGGTGGCTACAAACGGACCCCGTGACTAGTTTATGATTAACACTATTAGCGAGTTTATGAGAGGGGTAGGTGTGTGTTTCTGCGTCTGTGTGCTTGTAAAAAAAAAAAAAGAACAAAAAAAAACTGCATGCGGCTCTACGAGCCGAAATTGGCCTCTATGCCCGTCTCTTTTGCTTCTTGCCGCGTCGTGTAGGAGAAAAAGGAAGGCGTGCGTTATTGGGCACATGGATCCCTCGTTGCAGCCTCACGCGCAGCGAATCACGCTGTCGGCGCAGCAGGTTACTGACCTTCATGGCGTGGACCACCGCTTTGCGGAGGTTGTGCGCGCGGCCATCTTTGAGGAGCACAGCGTTGAGTTGGTGAGTAGTGGCAGCGGTGCTGATTGGAACTGCATGCTTCAGAAGACCGGCAGAAGGGGCTATCAATGAAATGTTGTGCTTTATGTGTGTGTGTGTGTGTGTGTGTGTGTGTGTTGGATGGGGGAGAGAGAAAGAGAGAGGAATGTGATTCTGTGAGTGCGTCTGAATTCAAGTGTAGTGCTTTTTTTTTTTTTTTTTGCGTTGCGAGGCTCAAAAGAGGGATTCTGCAAGTGTACAACATGTCATCTGCTCAGCCTGAGGGCAAGGCACCGCCGCGCCAGGAGGTGGAGGCGTGGCTTAGCCGCATTGACGATATCACAGCTGCGGTGCAAGATATATTGACGGAAGATCCGGTGGAGTCAGCGCAGAAACGACAGGAACGTGAAGTCGAACGCCGTCGAATGGAAATAGAGGAGAGGCGCGAAAAGGTGAAGATGCGCTACAACACGCAATACAATGCCCGCTTTGAGAGAGATGATGTTATTGACGCTCTGCTGAAGCAGGCGGATGATGTGGGCTGCAAGAGTCGGGGGGTTTTGGCTGGCGACAAGTCGCTCTACAGTAGGGCGGAGCGCGTGTCGCTGGATGAGGCGCTTCGGCTGAAGGACGAGGCGACCAAAGCGGTGAAGGCGCTTGAGTGGGAAAAGGCACTGGGGCTCTACACAACTGCAATTGCCCTGAACGTGGTGGACACGCCACTTCAGTGTACTCTCTACAACAATCGTGCACTGGTGCAGCTAAAGTTGAACCGCTTTATCGATGCTGTGGGCGATGCAAGTCACGTGCTGCGCGAAGAGCCGATGAACGTCAAGGCGCTGCTGCGACGGGCTACAGCACTGAAACGACTACACCGCCCATTGGACGCATGGAAAGATGTCGAGGCAGCGTTGCAAAGGGAACCTACGAATCAAGAAGTTGTGGGTCTTGCGCACCTACTGCGACGGGCAAAGAAGGAGCACCACTCTTGCACTGATTTCCAGCACCACCACCCTGAAGAGGCGAAGCAGCTAGTGGAAGCAGTGGGGAAATTGGGCGTCGCGACGAAAGCACTACGGGAGACTGGCGCCGCGAAGAGTGGGGGAAACTATTGGAAAAATGCTTCTAAAGCAGAAATTGACCAGTGGGAAATATTGCAGACCACGGAGAGCCTTTTCCAGTGCCTTGCGGTTGTGCAGTCTTTCCATCGAGGTGCTGCGGTGCTGTTCAGTCTTTGTGACGGTATGAGGCCACTGGCTGAGCTCATTTCCGAGCTGCTCTCTACGGGCGTCTCGGAGTACGGTGGTTCCGACCATGACGCGCTCCCGAGGCGGATGCCAACACGAGGGATGGTGTTCTTTGCGTCCCTCCGTCTCATGGCTTCGGTTCTTCTGGGGACCGAGTCTGCTGCAGCGGAGCTGCAGCCGCCCGCCGTTGAGAGTCTTGTGGGAAGTCTTGTGGATCTCCTGACGCGCGAGGGGCATTTGGCAAATGGAAATGGCACCATGGCCACGCCTGCGGTGTCCATCTTGGAGTTGTTGGAGGGACTGGCTCTGCGGTTTCCAGTGCAGGTGTATGCACAGTGCGGTGCTTCGATGACGGCAATATTGGATGTCACAGTCAAGGAGCGGGCTGTCGCTTCGAATCATCTTTTCTTTTGCTGCAAGATACTCGAGGCGCTGCTCATGGAGACATCAGTCTCTTTGGCCATGTCACGAGACCTGGAGAAGCATTTGCCATGTGTCATTAGAGCGGCGCTAACGACAGGGTTCGATCGCCTGAAGGAGGTTGGTCTTTCATTGGCACTGCGTTCCTCGTGTGTCAGTGGCGCGTGGGCAAAGGCTATGGGTACGTTAGAGTTCACACGTCTTCTCGCTCGGACGCTTCCATCCTCCTTCCAGACGGCGCAGTGGGACTTGTCATCCCTGCGTTCCGAGGAAGGCCTCTATGCAGTCGTCTACAACATCTTCCTGCAGGCTGAATCAAAGCCGCATTATGTGGGACAGTGGCGTGCTGTAACAGAGGCGGCTGAAGGTGGTAATTCCACCTTTACCCTGCGCACGTGGCGCGCACTCCATGACTGGGCGATGTCCAGCGGGAGCTCTGGAGACCACGTTGTGCTTCACGCAAGAATGATGGGCGTCCTTGCAAAGTTTGCTCCCCACGATGAGGCGCTTCGAACTGCGATGCTGGCAGGGGAAGAGACGCTCTGGGTAATGCTGGAGTCTGCCCTTCCAGCGCTCGAGTCCGCTGCCGCCATCCCCTCCACGCTGGACGAAGAGGAGGCGATGCTGGGAGAGGGATGCAGTGCGGCGGCGTGGGAAATTGTGGAGTACTCAACGACGTGTGTCGCCTCCTTTTATGCACAGCGGCTGCTTTCACGGGAGGAGGGCCTCATCGTGCCGGACCGCATTGCCATTCTACTGCGCATTATCCATCTCGCGGGCATTAATCACATGGTTGCGTTGGGCAATGCGGCGTTGATCACGTCTTTTGTACCCCCATCGGCGTGTGGGCACCACGCGGCTCTTAAGGCGGTCGACGTGCTTCTGGAGGCACTGCGGGGGGTGCGGTCTGCCATATTCACAATAGAGCACGACGGAAAGAGCGGAACGACGCAGTGGACGCATGCCCAAACTGTGCAGAAGAACCTCGCGATTGCATTGTCCAGGTGCTGCAGCGTGGAGTCGCAGCGAGAGCGTTTGCGTGAGTTGAGGGGGTTCGAAACGCTTCATGCCGTTCTTGAACAAAACACCTGAAAAGCATGTATTTATATATGTTTATATATATGTTTATATGTATGTTTATATGTATGTTTTTTTTTTTTTTTGTTGTTGTTGTTGTTTGTGCTCTCTGTGCGTTGATTTGTTTGCATTTCCACCGTTTTAACTTTGCTCCGTTGGGAATAGGGATCGGCTCCAGATGCAGCGAATGAAACAAACTTTCTTCAGCCAGACGGCAGCTGTTGAGCGGCGCAAGGCTGCCGGTCTGCACCCCGTCGACGAAATGCAGCGCTTTCGCCTGCTTGTGTGCTGCCTCTTCTGCAGCATTTGCACGTCTCTCATCTACGCCTTTGATTTGTTTACCACGGAGTTTTCCGACCGCTTCCATCTCAGTGTCGGCGATCAGTCAACGATCAGCACCGTTGGGCTCGTGTTCTGCTACTTCACTCTGCCTTATGGTTTCTTGTACGACTACGCCGGCCCCTACCCGCTCATCGTGATAAGCGCAGTCACTGGTGGCCTGGGCGCGCTTCTTCTTGGCCTTACATTTGACGGCGTCATCGCGGGAAGCGTTGTGAACATCTCTGTCTTCTACGCCCTCCTGAACACCTGCAGTGGTGTCATTGACGTTGCATATATTGTGACACTTGCCGAGGTATTTCCTCGAAACCTCGGTCCCGTCATCGCACTCGCAAAGGTGATGACCAGCCTTGGAAGCTCCGTGTTTGCCTCTCTGAGCGTAAACATCTTCACGAACAACATATCGGGTTTTATTTATTTTATCATGGTGTTTTGCATCGTTGTGTGTTTTTTGGCATCTTTTGTGGTGGTTCTGCCCCCGTACTTCGTCAATGGCTTACGTCGCAGGGGGAAAACGGCCGAGCAGATTGCCTCCTTGGAGGCATTGAAAGTGGCATACCGCCACAAGTTTGTTCCCCTCCGCCGCCTCGCGGTTGGATACATCGTTGTGGTGGTGCTGCTCATTTTTTTCACCGTTGAAACCCCCATGGTGACTTACACGGAGGTGTCGTCCGCAGCGTCTATTGCCATCGGCATCATAACAATCATGCTTGTCCTTTGCTTCTTCTTCATGCTGCTGCCCATACGGTGGCTGGGAGGCATGGACGGCGACGAAAACGAGAGTGATGTGCTGCGGCCTACGGAGGGGAAATCCGCCGACAAGATTCCCGGCATTTCCTACATTGTCACTGAAGTAGACGAATCCCCAGGCACGCCGGTTGATGAGGTCGGCAGCATGACTGACAGGGCTGCAAAGATGGACTTGGAGTCCCCACAGGATCCAAGATACGGCGGGAGTGTATGGGACAACTTGAAGCGATTAGACTTGTGGCTCATTTTTGTCACGTTTGTGTGTCAAAGCGCACTGGGTGTTATTATCATGTACAATGCGAGCACCATCTCTGTGGCGCTGGTCGGCCACGAACGTAGCCAGCAGACTTCCGCGCTCTACACCGCATTCCTCGGCGTGGGTAGCAGCGTTGGGCGTATCTGCATGGGGATGTTTGAGGCCTTTGTGCAGCAGCAGCCCCTTGAGGACCGTCGCTATTCTGTGACGTTTGCGTTGCCCCTCTCCCCGCTGCTTGCAGTTGTTGCCGGCGTCCTGCTTCTGACGATCCCCGGCAAGTTTATATTGCTCCCGTATATCATCATCTACTTTGAAGAGGGTGTCTTTGCTGCGGTCTGCGCCATTATTTTCCCGTCCATTTTCGAAGACCATCATGGTGTATATTACAACATTGGCTTCTTGACGACCGTGCTGTCTGTCATCGGATTTAACCGCCTCCTATTCGGCTACGTGGTGGACGCAAAACACGCCAGTTTGCGCCTTGGCCCGGATCAGGAGTGCAATGTGGCAGAGTGCGTCCGCATTCCCATCATTGCTGCCACATGCGTGGCAGCTGTCGCAACCATCTCCTCCATCATTGTGCACATCCGCTACCGCAGATTCGTTCAAAGGGAGCGGGCCAAGGCTGCCCAGCGCTCCCGCCAATGTGACCCTACGCTGATGCATGTGGACATGGAGCATCGGAGCTAATGGATTCCCGAGGCGAAATCCAAACACACGGCGTTTGTCGGGGTGCTCGCTAATGCGACTTTATTCCATTGCCACCTTTTAGGCATATTTGCTCCGAAGGAGCGACGTTGGGCGAGTTTGTAAAGGAACGTGTTTCTTTCTTTCTTTCTTTCTTTCTTTCTTTCATTTTTGCCCGCCTAACTCGCGGAATGCCCGCCGCCCCCTCCTCGAAAAAAAAAATAAAAAATAAAAAGAGCCACTTCGTAAATAGGCCTCATTTCCCCTCTTCTTTTCAATTGTTTTGAATCGTGAGCGATCTTGTTGAATCGAGCGAGTGCAGCAGCCCAATGCTTGCCAGCAAAATTGTTGTACATTTTTCCCCTCTGCCCTTTTCTCTGCCCTTCATGACTTTGAGGGGCCTCAGCGCAGCAATGCGCGTATTCCTTCTTGTTGTTTCAATTCGCATGAAAGAAAAAAAAAAAAAAAAGGGAGGAGAAAGAAAGAGAGACGCCGCCTTTTTTTTTTTTTTTTTTACCCTCCTCCCCCGCATCCCACACAAAATATTTCTCTCCCTGTTCGTGTGTTTATTCGCGTTTTTTTCTCCGTGTTTTCTTCGGGATTCGGAGTGGTGCCCTCTGCCGACTTCCACTCGATATGAATACAGAGGACTTGTCAAGCATGCAGTGGTGTACTGTAAGCCAACTCCGCATCTTGCCCTCATTGTTTTACGTATTTTTTTTTTCTTCTGATTTCTCGGTGAAGTATCCCACCACTAATGATAACAAATGCAATATGCTCTATTGTTGGCTCGCTGGCGTACTGGCGAAGCACGCGAATGATTTAAATGAAGAAGACACATGCAGATGGGGGAGGAAAGCTTTGGCGCAGACTCCTCCTCTGTGCGTCCGCGATTGGACTTGGTCGGGCCCCGCTTGCTGTTCCACACCCACCTCCCCCCTTCTCTCCTTCTTCTTCTTCTTCTTCGTCCTCATCTTCTCGCTGCATGTGACAAGGGTGGCTTTGTGACGCGGTCTGGGCATCGGTGATTAGACGCTGGTGGTGGAACGGCGGGGAGAGGGCGTGGGGGAAACGGTGCGCTTGCCATGAAGGCCGTCGTGCAGCGTGTCGTTCGCGGTCTTGTCACAGTGGGTGACGAGATTGTTGGCGAGATTGGACGCGGGATTGTTGTGCTGGTGGGTGTTCATCGGGATGATACCGCGGATGACGTGGGTTACATTGCCCGAAAGCTGCTGGGCCTGCGCCTTTGGCCAAGTGAAGACGGGCAGAAGACGTGGGACCGCAATGTGAAGCAGATTGAAGGCGGTGTGCTGCTTGTTTCCCAGTTCACTCTGATGCACGTTATGAAGGGAAACAAGCCTGACTTTCACCTTGCGATGAAGCCCGAGGGGGCGTTGGAGATGTTTCACCAGTTGCGTGACATCCTGTGCGACAACTACTTGCGCGACAGGATTGCCACTGGTCGGTTCCAGTCGTACATGAACATCAACATGACAAATGATGGACCCGTAACACTTGTACTTGACAGCCGTAACAGAGAGTGAGGCATCATTATTCGGGATTGCAAAATAATGTCGCACCACACCTGGTGCCATTGCCGCTAGCTTCATGGCAGTAGCAGCACGTTGGGAATTATTGCGGCGTGCAATTTAGTCGGAGGGAGAAGCGGTGTTGGGAGCTGCTGCTGCAAGTGCGGTG
>JASANX010000785.1:0-23193 GCA_030849745.1 Trypanosoma scelopori
GCTGCTGCGCTACTGGCAAACACACAAGAAAGAGGCGCAATGTGCGTTGCATAAATCGTTGCGCAATGCCCATTTGTATAAGACAGCAGCGTTGTGTGATGTGGCGGTACGAACACTCCATTTGTTGGAACAAAACAAACGTTGCGCAGTGGAACACCCAAAGGTGTTTTCATTGTCTACCAATGCTTGTCTGCTTCCTTTTCTCACCCTTTGGCGCTGCATCTTGTTTTTGTGTGTCTGTCTGAGCAATGCGGGACTGCTGCCATTCCACCACTGCATGCATTGTCCCTACCAGAACCTCCACCACAACTTTTTTTTCCCCTGTCGATCAGCGTGTTTCTCCATGCAGGTTATATAGCCACACAGCTCGGATTGGCAAAGCAGTAGTGCACGCTTAGCGCTGATCGTGTCCTGCGGGTTCTCCATCACGGCATGTTTCTCAAAGCATGTAAAGAAAGTTTCAGTTGCCGTACTGCACTCCTTGACGCTGGTTGGAAAATACGGCGGCAGAGTCGTCACTGGCGCATTCTCCATATCTGTGCTCCATGACACGTGCGTTCGTGGGGTGTGTGTTGCATTACCGGTGGTGTTCATGCCTGTTGCCACAAGGTGTGTGTTTCCTTCCGCTCAGAAGGGCACCGAAGAAGCCGTCTTCTTCCCGCTGTTGTTGTTGTTGTATCCTTCCTTCACCCAGCGTGAGAGAGAGAGAGTGAGTGAGTGTGTGTGTGTGTGTGTGTGGCAAAGGCCTCCAGGCATTTGAAATGTGACATGGGCGGGGCGACCGCTAAAGACTTTCTTCAGCTCGCAGTCTCGCCCCCACCACCCCGTTCGTCGTCATACAGAGACGTGCAAGCACAGGCGCATGACAACCACTACTCTTCCCGCAGCGCAACAACAACAACAACAACAACAACACACACACACACACACACACACACACACACACACTGGAACACCGTCTCCATTGCAAGCGCAGAAGAAGATGGAAGAGGATGGGTAGATGGTGGTGGTGGTGATGGGGAGACGAGGCACACATATCCCCTCCCCCTTCTCATCAGCTCTTCTCGCTGCCTGTCGCACAAAAAAAGGGCGTGAGTTGCAGG
Source organism: Trypanosoma scelopori (assembly GCA_030849745.1). Classification (NCBI taxonomy): domain Eukaryota; phylum Euglenozoa; class Kinetoplastea; order Trypanosomatida; family Trypanosomatidae; genus Trypanosoma; species Trypanosoma scelopori. Next base: position 1,104 of record JASANX010000785.1, read on the forward strand.
ACCCATTCCCTCACCTGCAATTGCTGCTACACCTCCACTCTGGGGATATTCCCTATTGTGCATCACGCGGCACGTCCACCAAATGCTGCAGTGCCATCCGGCTTTATCATCACCTTCACCTTATCGTTTGCCTGCACCGAGTCATTGACACTAACGACACCGTCACACTCGACAAACGACGCCATCCGGTACATCCCCTTCAGCGTCAGTTTCTCCACTGTGTAAGTGTAGCTGGTGGGCATGATCACCTCGGCCCAAATATCTTTTTCATTTGGCGACTCATCATCGTCGGGTATAATATGCAGTACATCGACTGGCATGCCGCAACAGAGAAACTGCTGCTGTACCTCCGGCAGTGAGTCACCTGGGATGTTTACCTCCTTCCCTACATCTGCACTGTGCTCGGGGTACACAAAACACGCCATGTCGTCGTCATCAAAACCGCTAAAAAGCAGCCGCACTCGCTCTGCTCGCACTTCGGCAAAGTCGTGTCCCTGGCCTGCGGTTACCTCCTTTTTGCGACCGGTGCCCACTTCCACAAGTTTAATGTTGAAGGAAGCGGCGTTCTGTCCCTTTTGCGAGCGCATGTTGGACACAACGCGGTAGTGGCGCTTGTCAATCTTGAGGATCATACCAGCACGCGCCTTGTCTGCAAACACACCACGGCCTGAGCACAACAGGGGCGAGAGCCGTCGTGCGAGGCAGTTGCCTCCTACGGCCTCTGGCAGAAAAAAAAACCCTCGATGCCAACGCAGCATTGTCGTGTCGTGTCGCGCCGCTACTCTTCACGTCGTGCTCCCCCCCACCCCCCACCGTCACCCCCTGTGGGTCTCTTCCCTCCCCCTCGACCTCGCGGCACGTGACAACCAGCGCTCTGTCCCACTGCCCTCGCTCTGTATTATCTCTCCCAGCCCGCTCGCACCGTCACACCCCACCCTGCGGCATACTGCAGAGTGAATGAATGAATGCGCGAGCGAGTGTAAAGGGGAAAAACAACAACAACAACAACAACAACAACCGGGCATAGCAACAAAAACAGCACCAGCATCAGAGGGGAATAGCACAAAACCGCATCAGCCACTGAGAAGGGGGAGCGGGGGTGCAGCGCAGAATCGTAAATCTTGTCTACCGCCACCACCACCACAACATCATCATCATTCATCATGATCATGATCACATTGCCCATTACTTTACATTGACGCAGAAGAACGAAAACAAGACAAACAAACCCCTCTCCCCTCCCCTCCCCTCCCCTCCAAACAAACAAACAAACAAACAACAACAAAAAAGGAAAATCCAGCGCACACATACAAATACGGAAATAGTCGCGTAAACCAACAATGAGTATGACTCGACTGCCTGTTCACACTACTCGCCTTTTCTCGATTTCATCTCATGAGAGCAAATCCGCAAGTGCTGGGAGCGAAGCCTCATGGGTGACACGTTTTCGCAGTAGCCGTCGCATCGGTCGCGGACCCTTCCCACTGTAGTCGCATATGTAACGTGCAAAGTCCAGGAGAATTCCGGGGTTTTCAAAGACCTTCTGGGTGCGCGTCCTTGCGAGGAAACACTGCTCTGCCTCGAGAGCAAACTTCCGCGGCATGGATTCCCAGACGGCGTGTTTAACCACACCCTCAGTTGTATCTATCATCTGAGCCGGAGCTGTGCATACCTGCCAATTGACAACACCATCTTCAATTGCCTTTTTGGCTTCCGAAATGTACTTTACCTCAAAATAGTGCTTGACATACTGCGCCCGGAGAAGTGTTTGCGGGTGAAGGCGAAGACGTTCACGTAGATGTACACTTAAGTTTGTGTGATCGGCAATGTGATAGGCACGATGGGCAGTTTTCTCAGTCTCTGTGCGCAACTTCTTCATCAGTGCTGCCACCATCTGATGATCCTCGGGGATCATCGGATCCTTCATCGCACCATGCAGACAGCCATGCATATCCAAGACTACGTGTGTGAGGCTGTTGTGGTCATCACACACTGTCACACTTCGCACACGAAACGACGAGCAGAGGGGAAGGATCCAATCCTTATCGTATGGGTACATGGAAAGGTCAGATAGATCCAGTCCATCTAATGCATTGTGAATTTCAAAGAGAACGGCGTTGTCGGGAACTGAGAATGTCTCCTCATCCATCCAATTGACACCAGGGCGGGCCTGTGAGAAGCAGGGAAACATATACCACTCGTCCTCTTCTAAATTTCGAATGTACTGCAACTCCTCCTGTGGAAGCTCCTTGATGCCGTGATACAATACTGGCAGCTCTACTGCATCCAAGGCCTGCTCTGCGACGTTGGCGTGTGCATTAGAAATCAGAAGCAGCATCGAGACAGTGTACGGCCACTTTGCCAATCCGCGTGTGTTTCCAGTTCGAAAGCAACTATAAATCTCTTGCGCCAGTGACAGTTGTGGAAGTTCGTTGATAAGGAAGGTACGTGCAATATCGATAGGCTCCATGGTGAACAGACGAGCAACTAACAACACGGGGCTCTGTACATCCGGGTACAGGGCACCGTAGAGCATAGTCAATACTTCCTGGAACATCACAACCGCACCCACCTTTACACCGTAATTCTTTGCAATTTCATGATATAGACCAAGTGGTTGCCGTCGCCTAACAAAATCAACGGCGTTTTCCATGATGGTCCTCAGCAACTTCCCATACGACTCGTACGAGCGGAAGGCTGAGACGGCGATGTGCCACTGAAAACCAATAGGGTATGGACAGCGATCATGTGCAGCCTCCCAGATGTTATCCACTTCTTGCATGGAGAGCTCCTCCGCCACGTCCACATCCTTCTCACTCAGACCACCTGCATGGTCTAGGGATGAGATTAGCGACTTGTACTCCTCGATCTCATCCAGCACAGGCCGTTTCGTCACCTCTGACGTCGACAGGAAGGACTGTTTCATTATCTTACCAGCGTCAGCGTGGGTAAGGACGCCGCTGATCTTGATTTTGGAGGAATTCGGCGCGAGTTTGTCCGGTCCGGTCAGTCGCAGCGTGTGGGGGATGGTGAGCATCACGAGATGATGCGCATCGACTCGGCGCATGCACTTGAGCACGAGCACCTGTTTGCCAACGCCATTCTTTTCCTTCGCCTCATCACCGGTCCAGTACCCATGAAACTGCCGTTTGGTCACCTTGTTCTGCACCAATGTGTCTTTCGGCGTGAACTGCGACGCATCCCCGCGAAAACCCGGCATGTTGAACTGCAACACATCTCCCTCGATGATCGGGACAGTGCAGCGGAACTGAATGTCAAGCTTCACTTCCACGTTTGGGATGGCGGGGATGACAGTGAGCGCGGTATCGAGAAGTTCCGCGGCGGGCAACTCCATCGTCTCTACGATGGGTGCCGGATGACTGCGGCGTGGCACCCCGAGGCGTGCAAAGACATCAACGGGCCCCTTTCGTTTGCCCATCACCACCACCACCCCGTCCTCTTAATTTTTTGTTTTGTTTCCCACCAACACCCCAACACCCACCCTCTCCCCAGTCGTGCGCCCTCCTCCCTTTTAGTTTCTGCGAGCGAACGAACGAGAGAAACAGAAAAAAAAAAAAAAGGTGAGACGAGGGGGGATGATAAGCGACACGCTGTTGCGGCGCCTCCACCTCTTCCTCCTCCTGCTGTTGCTGCTGCGGCAGAAGAAGAAGAATCAGCAGAAGGAAGCAAAAAAAAAGGGGGGGGGGGTGGGCGGGTGGGGGAGATACAGCAACACCCCTCCTCCCTCCCCCGCACACACTGACACAGACGGAGAGAAAGAAAAAAAAAAAGAAACAAGGGGGAAGAGACGAACAAATGAAGTCCGACAGGAACATTAGAACGAAAAGACACGCACTACAACACATCTCCCCGATATGTTACCGACGCACTCACACGATGGAAGCTCGTTGAGAAGGAGCGCAACTGCACCTCACTGCTGTTTGGTATCAGACGTGGTCCGCTGAGTTCCCATGTACTGGACGGAAGCTCAGTGTCCAGTTCCGTGTACACTAGCATGTCGAAGTTACAGGGATTTTTCAGCAGCGGCAGATACCCCACGGATGCCGTTATTTGACGAATCACTGCCTGAATCTCTCGACGAAGCCCATCATGTGTCGTTGCTGTGGGTGTCCAGCCACTGTCGTGTTCCGCCATGATATCAAACGCCCACCGCTCCACAACGACATTTTCTACGCTGTCTAGCACGATCAGCACCAACTTTCGCACCTTATCGGCGGCAACCCAAGTGGCGAGGTGCTGCAAAACCTCAGAGAGGTATGTATTAAGGGCAGCGTCAGTCGAGACCATCAACGAAATGCCATACCTGCTGACCTGCTTGAACTCCTCCGCTGGGTATACACCCCGCTGGTAAAGGATGCTGTATATCGCGAAGCCCAAGAACTCCGTGACATTCGCGACGCTCCCCTTGAAAGTGATCGTCTGAACCGCCTCCGTCTCGCTCATTGTGCACGTCCCCCCACCCTTTATTTTTTTTTTTACCTCTCCTCTTTCTTTCTTTCTTTCTATCTGTGTGTGTGTGTGTGTGTGTGTGTGTGTGTGCGTGCGTCTGCAGCACGTGAACACGGCACAAACGCAGTGCACTGGCCTTTGCCTCCCCGTGTCTCTCTTTTGCCTGCATGTATATAAATAAAATAAATACGAATGCGAATGTAAATATTGCAACTCTTCTTCTTGCATGCACAACAGAAACAGCACCAATACACCAAGCATGGTGTCTCACACGCGGTGGAGCTCATTGCAGCAAGCAGTCAGACGGCGCGATGGAGGGTGTGTGTGTGTGTGTGTGTGTGTGTGTGTGTGTGTGTGTGGAGGGAAACACCTCCTACTTGCTTGTGTTTTCGTATGTGGGAAGGAGGATGACTGGGGAGTGGGGCAAAAGCAAAAAGGAATGGGATATGGACGGCACCTCCAATCGGCCTTGTCGCTGCGAGGCAGCAGCCCACTTTATTTGTACAATTAAAGACGGTCCTTCGCCTGCAGGAGAACGTTCCGAACATACGTCCACTCCAGCACACAGCGACGGAAGCTTCGACCATCCGCCCGTTCCCAGCACGCTTTCGCAGTGCTGTAGCATTCCTCGTAGCGTTCCTCCATGTGCGCGATGAGGAGCTTCAACGCCTTCTGGTGCTCCTCCTGGGATGTGTCAGCGTTGAAAATTGTCTCGTGTGCCGCCATCATTTCTGCAAGGAAATCCGGCGATAGAGACATGTCATCCATGGAGTCGCCCATCAGCTTCCGGTTTTCCTCCAGACTCCGCCGGTCATCCTCGCTCATAAGGGCTTCCTCTTCAGCGGGGCTTAGCGGGCCACCCCTCACCTCCTCTGCGCGGCACAGACGCGAAAGGTACTTGCACCGCAGGAACGGGTCGCGCAGCGTCGCATAGGACACATTGGCATACATCGAATCGTCGACATTTGCCACATGCCCTTCTCCTGCTACAGGCTCCGATTCTGTTTGTGAAAAAGAGGGAGACTCGTGCAACGCCACACCCTCAATCGTCTTCCCCTCCTCCTCCTCCTCCTGCTGCTGCTGCTGTTGTTGCTGCTCAAGTTCGTTGGCCTGTACATTGGCTTGGTCAGGGTGAACGAGGCGTTGCAGCTCATGATACGCACGCTGCACCTCTGCTGCATCCAATTCTGGAGACTTTGGAAGAGACAAGAAGGCGAAGAAATTTCCACGGCCCACACTCCTCCTCCTCCTCCTCCTCGAAACAGGCATCGTGTGAATGCAGCGGACACCCCTCAACCCTTCTGCCACTGCTGCAGCTTTTAACATCAGAAGAAGTTTCGACGTGGAGGAGAGATGCTTCATTACTCCCTCCCCACCCCCACCACCCTACCACGAGCAGACGCACCTATTCCGTCAGAAGCCCCTTGAAAAAAAAAAAAAAAAAGCCTTCACCCGATTTCCCCTGCCCGCACGAGGAAAAAGAACAGGAAAAAAAAAAGAAAAATAAAATCAATAACCGGAGGTGGATGGAAAAAAGAGCAGTGGCCCACCTTCTCTTCCCAAAGAATAGAACTTTACACGCACTTCCACCATATAAGGGGTATGGGGAAAAGAAGGGAGAAAAGAAGCACCACGTCATGTCACATTTTTTCCCAGAGAATAAATGAGCAGCAGTACTACTACTACTACTACTACTCGGATTCATATATATATATATATATATATATATATACGCTATGTACATGAAACGAGTCCGCTACATCGAGGCACAAGAGTGGTCTATAGATGTACACATGTATACAGACGGGTTCACGAAGGAGCAGACGGTGGTGGGGAGGATGCACGCGCCCGGAAAAACGCACCCACTTCCGCCGCCTGTCGCATCATCATGCTTTCCAGCGGCACCAGGCGTGTCTTGGCAGCATCCTTCGTCAACCCAGCGACCTGCATGCCCCTCATTAGACACTCAATATGTGCCGACGCAATCTGCAACTTCGAAAACCACTCGCGTGCAGCTTCGCCGATAGCACCACCTTCTCCCTTTGATGCAGTCATTGTGCACCTGGTACGAAAGAAGGCAAGACGACTCTCCACGAATGGCACATAGCGCATCAAATCAAGTAGCATCGTGCCAAGCGTCAAGGTGGTCACTTTGGTCGAGCCTGGTGGGACAATGGAAACGGCTGAAGATCCCTTCTCGCCGGCTCCCGACGGCAGCTTCCCCATCCCGCGACCTTCACCTTTTATGCGCAATGGTGAGGGATTCCGTCGGGCGCGGCGTCCCACACCCGAGGTACTCCGCTCCTCATCCACCACTTTACATGTGCTAACAAGCGTCGTCTCCCGCGCCTTTCGCCGATAATCAGCGACAAATGCCCTTTCCATGAGATTGACGCTCAGGTTCCAAGCACCGCTTTCACCATCCAACATGTTCAGCACCCGCAGAAATGTGCTACGCTCGAGCGGACCCACTTGCACCCCAGACGCGGTGAATATGCTCGGCAACCGTTGCATTGCCGTCGAAGCGGCGGAGGTGTTGGTGGGGAGGGGTTGGGAGGCGGCATTCATGGAAGCTTGCTGGGCTTCGCCCGTACGGCGCTTGTCCTTCTTTGCCGGCCTCTTCATCCGTTGAGCCTCTTGCAGCGCCAGACTCTCCGCAGTGTCCGCCATGAACTGCCCCTCCAGCGCATTCAGCTCGGTTGGAAGCAGAAGCGCTGCTGCCACAAAGTAGAGGTACTTCAGCTGCTCCTCCTCGGGGAGATTCGGCGTTGGGCTGGAAACCGTAACGTGCTCCCATGGCTCTGGAATGAGCGCATGCTTCTGCCCCTGAATTTTACGCATCAAGGCAATCTGTTGGGATCGAGCGTCTGTCAGTCCATCCTGCTGCTTGAGCAGCTCTGCAGTCATGCCCAGCACATCCTTCACCCGCGCCAAACGATGATCCTCCGGCAGGCAGCTGCAGTTTCGGCAAACCCTACTCTTCACCAAATCAGTTCGGTGCAGTATGCAATCGTAAAGAACGCTGTAGTCACTCTGACCAACCACCGATGATGTGAGTTTCGGCAGATGAAGTTTCTCGGGGTCAAGCACCAGGGGGACAAGAGCCCGAGCTGTGGATGGCTCTGTTGAATGCATGCGTGACCCGGAGAACTTCTTATGCGATTCGACGCGATGCCGGGGGGAGGGCAGCGTGTCAGGGGGCGCTGAGGCCTGCGCCGATGCCTCCATGGACTTGGCAAGTGCATCCCACTTCTCAGCTGAGAGCGGCATCCCATGACCTGAGAGCGCCCACAACCCATGGAGCGCCGTGCGCATCGTCCGCATCTCCTGCTGCTCGTCCACTTTCGTCTGCTTCTCTAGCTGCTTGCGCTCAAGCTTCCTTGCGTTGGCACGACAGAATTTCTCCAAAAGGCACACACACGGCGATGGTTTGAATATCGCCGCGTGTCGTTTAGTGTTGCTGCCAGCCTCCTTTGACTGCGGCGTAAACGTAGAGAGAAACGCAACTGCCTTGCTTGCCGCTTGCTTGTCTTGATGTGCAGCATCTCTGCAAGAGCTCTTCATTTCTCCCTCTTCAACATCCGCCTTCCTCCTCCTCCTCCTCCTCCCCCCACTCTCCTCCTCCTCTTCTTTTGTCCCCGGTTCTCCCTTCAGAATCTCACGCCTTGTCTCTACAGTAGTAGTAGTAGTAGTAGGAATGGTGCCAGGCGGAAGACGTGTGACGCATCCCGTAGATCCGTAGCACGCTGCAGCCTCCTTGCGTTCCTCCTTTTGGACAGCACGCCGATCAAGCACCTCTAGCTGTGGATGTTCGTGAATGAGAAAGAGGCGGTAGCCCGCCTCGTCGCAAAGTGGATTGTGTCGCAAATCGAGTTCCTGCAGATAACGTAGGGGCTTCAGTTTGGCAGAAACGGCGCTAAGATTGCTGAGACGATTGTGGGCCAGCATCAGCACTTGGAGGTAGCGCAGTTTGCACACGTCGCCATCGAGCGTCTGCAGACAGTTGTGCGAGGCGTAGAGGCGTCGAAGAAAACGGCAGCCACGAAAGGCGTTCTGCGGTGCGGCCGTTGCTGAATCACCAGCACACCTCATCCCCTCCGTTGCAGGGGAGGCCTCACGGGGCGGGCACTGGGGGATCAGAAAGGCTATCTGACGCAGCCGGTTGTGACGAACAACAAGGGTGTCGAGGTTCTTCAGCAGCTGAATGTTGGTGTGCAGCTGTGTGATGCCCTTACGACAGAATACCAGTTCCGTTACTGTGTGATACCGCGAGCGTGGAATTGCAAGCGCACGTATGGGGTCGAGGCACAACTCCTGCTCCTCCATTGGATCAACATACGGGGGATATTCCTCCTCCTCCTCCTCGTCGTCGTCGTCGTCGTCGCCGCCAATGGAGGATGCGCGCGGGTTGAGCGTTTCTTTGCAGGAAACGCCACACGTCGCGGCGCCAGCGTTGTCACGCGGAACGTCCTTCATCACCTGCGCCTGAACCCGTCGCATAATGTCATGGTAGGGCTTGCTGATTGTTGTGTACATCACGCTCTATAGCTCTCTCTCGCTCTCTCTCTCTCTCTCTCTACGTGGCGTGGGAGCAGGACCTTTGCCTCCGCCCTGGTCTCCACCCCGCCACCGCCACAATTACAACCGCTGATGAGAAGCAGCGGCAGAAGAGAAAGAAAAAAAAAAAAAGGAAACAGAAAAGGAAATAAACAACAAGCCAACCATGAACGGTGCCTCATCGATCCATCCCCACATTCGCCACCATCCGCCGCAGTGCTGTAATACGCAAGAGAAATCAACTACTCGCCAACCAGTGCTAACATTGGCTGCAGACTCCATCGCCTTCACGTACTACGATGGGGGAGTTGAGTCTCACTGCTTCACGTGTGTTGTGGCACTTGTGCACGTCAAGGAAGACAAGAGAAGGGAGGCAAAAATGCACACCAGTCCATCGCTCCCATTCCTCCTCCTCTTCTTCTTCTTTCCATGTCGAGAGGTCTCTCGAGAAGGCACCATCGGTGATGAGCCTCTCCCGCAGTTTGTATTACCCTGATGCAGGTGCAACAGCCACACGCGGCACTCGATCCACAGCCGGTAAGTTGCGTCCCCGCCACTCCCTGCTACTTACCTTCGCCTCCTCCATCGTGTTGATAGCAACAACACAGACCACATCACATCCACGGATCATCATAACACCCAGTGATGTCTCCCGCATCTCGTTTCCACCCTTTCCATTACTGCCGCAGTTTGTGTTGTTGTGATTGTCATCATTGTTGCCGTGCAGCCCAACCCCCTGTGCATCATCTATTTTGACATTTTCATCAAACACACGCTCGACACAAGACGTGAGGACGAGATTGAGCAGCTGATCCGCGGCATGCAGCACACCGACAAGGTAGCGCCCATCAACTGTCACCACCGAAACGCGCCGCCGCAGGTAATGTGTCAGCATCGTCGTTGCCACACTTCTGACGGATGCAAAGCTGGAGTCCACTTGGAGGCAGAACAACAACAACAACAACAACAGCCGCACCCAACCTGAGGATGAAAGAAACGGGGAAGGCGCAAGTTTGGCGAAATGAAGCTCGTCTTCGGATCCATCGGTGGGAGCAGGAAAGAAAGAAATGAATCAGTAACAATAATGCGACGACGCAGCAGCAGCAGCAGCGCCCATTTGTAAAGAAGGGAGAATTCCCCACCCCCTCCACACACACACAACAACAACAACAACAACAACAACAAACGAAACAAAAGACCTGCAGCACCACACACATGAGCCCGTACAGCATGCGGGAACAGCAGAAGAAACGAATGTACCGGCGAAGAAGCAGTGCATTGGAGTAAGAGAGGAGAGAGATAGAGAGCGAGAGCGAGAGTGAGAGTGAGAGTGAGAGTGAGAAGACAGAAGCGCCCACATGCCCCACCCCCCCCCTCCCCCACACACGCACACGCACACACACACACACACCCGGAAACCAACCAACAACCAACCAAACACACATTTCGATAAACGAAAGAAAACTTGTCGAAACACTCGATAGAAATGGGGGCCGTGACCGACTCCAGCGTCCCACCTTCATCTCCCACTGCTCTTGTTTAATGTGCGTTTAGTGCGTACGATCCCCCACCCGTCTCTTTCACTACTTCTCTCTCTCTCTCTCTCTCCCTCTCTGTCTCTGTCTGTCTGCATCCTCCTCCTCCTCTTCCTCCTCCTCCTACTTCACCCGCCCCATGCAGAGCCATCATGTGGTCCACATTGCGTCTCATCTCTATTGCTCAGCTCATTGCTGCAAGTCTGCTGGCATCGTAGTCGTAGTAGACATGATGATGATGATGTGGATGGCAGTTGACGGTGGCGGCCATGGCGGTGTTTTTCTGTTCGTTTTGCAATAATGATGACATATAAATAAATGTATATTCGTCTCAATGTGGAGGCGCTGTCCTCGGGGCCGCTACACGCACCACCATCGCCATGTCACCAATAATAATAATAAAACACAAACCCCCCCCCCCCCTCTTTTTTCCCCCCACCTCCAAAAAACAAAAACAAAACAAAAAAACAACAAAATCTCCTCCTCCAACCATACGCGTAGAAGAAACAGACAAACGGAGAGCGACAACACCACCACCACCACCACCACCACCACAGTACACACATTGGGGCTAGTGGGAAACACATATGAATATATATTTAAACAAAACAACAACAACAACAAAAAAAAAAAAGCGAAAATGCGCGTGTGCGGTCCGAAAGCCACACAATGCGATGGAGTGGTGGTGGTGGTGGTGGATGGATGGATGGATGGATGGATGGATGGGAAGTCGCCGCCTCATTTTCTCTTTTTTTTTTACAATAATTTATTTATTTATTTATCATCATTAGTCTTTTTAATTCCTGCACCATCTCTCGCTCCCGCTCCCAGCGCGTATCAACGCGCGGCCGTGTTTCCCCACCACCACCACCACCACCAGCACCCACCCAATTCCTCTCCATCCCACTTTCTTCGTCAATCCCTTTTCCATCCATCCATGCATCCATCCATTCGTTCGTTCGTTCGTTCATTCATTGGCCATACTGCCACAACGACAACGACCACTACCACTACCAGTATCCCTCCATTTTTGCTATGTCCCTCATCTATCAGCTTAGGATGCGGCGTGCAACGGCGAGCACATCTGCAACCTGGGGCTGTGAAGCAGCCTCAATGTCCTTCGCATAGGGCGTGGGGCAGTCGGCACACGAGACACGCTCCATGGGGGCATCAAGACAATCAAATGCCTCGCTCTCCATGACAATGGCGCAGATCTCTGCACCAATATTGCACATGGGGTACGATTCATCTACCGTCATGGCGCGACCCGTTTTCATGATGGACGAAATGATCGTTGCACGGTCAAGCGGGCGGAGGGAGCGGAGGTTGATCACTTCCGCCTCCACTCCATCCTTTGCGAGCTGCTCCGCTGCCTTCAGACAGAGCTCTACACCACGCGAAAACCCAATCATTGTGATGTCCTTCCCCTGGCGCTCAATCTTCGCCTTTCCCCATGGAATGAGGAAATCTTTCCCCATCACCTCATCCGATACCTCGTAGGATTCCCCATACATCAGCTCATGTTCGAGTATCACGACTGGATTGTCGTCACGAATGGCCATCTTCATCATGCCCCGCGCATCTTCGCTACTGGCCGGTGCAAACACCTTCAGCCCAGGAACGGATGCATACCACGGCGCAAAGCACTGACTGTGCTGTGCGCCAACACCCGCGGAGGCTCCGTTGGGGCCTCGGAAAACGATAGGACACCGCACCTGGCCACCCGACATGTACAGACCCTTCGCCGCGGAGTTCACGATCTGGTCAATCGCCTGCATCGCAAAGTTCATCGTCATGAATTCGCAGATGGGGCGCACGCCATTCATGGAAGCACCGACAGCCATGCCAGTGAAGCCATGCTCTGTGATGGGCATGTCAAGGACGCGGGCCGTGCCGTACTTCTCCAGCAGCCCGCGTGTCACCTTGTACGCACCCTGGTACTGACCCACCTCCTCGCCGAGCAGGATCACGGACTTGTCGCGCTCCATTTCCTCGTCGATGGCTTTGTTAAGTGCATCACGAATCGTCAAGGTTGTCCCTGCGCGGGTTGCAGCAGGAACAGATATAAACGCAGAGGCAGCAAAGCGGCGCATGAAGCTCTTCTGTTCCCTCTTTTGTTTGCTTTGTCTTATCAGAGTTTGGCAGGCTGGATGGGGTGTCCTTTTGTTGTTCCTCTGCCGCCTTCAGCTTACAAATATATATATATATATATATTTACTTATTTATATATTTGATGCTGTATTGGTTTACTTGTTTGTTTGTTTGTTTGTATCCACCGCTCTCCTCTTGTTTCCCTTTGTTCCCAGTGCTCCTGCACGGCGTATATATATTGTTTGTTTGTTTGTTTGCGGTGGGCCCAAAGGCAGACGATTCAGGAGGCAGAGAAGAAGCAAAGGCGAATGAATTGCTGCAGGAATGGTAGTGGCAGTGGAGGTGGTGTTGCTTCCGCTTCTGGGGTTCATGTGGGCCTTTGGCTTCATACTGGTTTTTGCTTCTCAGCCGAAAAAAAAAGCAAAAAAACGGTTCAACGGGGAGGGGGACACCACTGCCCAAACGAGCAACCGCTCGAGAGTGCATGACAGAAGAAGAAGGCCTAGCGAAATAAACCACCACCACCACCTCCACCACCACCACCACCACAAGAAGAATAATAACAACCACAAGCAAATAAACAAAGCAGATGAGCCTCATCAGAACAGCCGCTGCTTTTGCCGCACATACACACGGACATAACGCACCAATACATCAAGCGGGCGGGAAAAAAGAAGGGGGGGGGGGGGGTGAATGATGGAAGCAACCGTACAAACGGCGTCACTTCGCATGCTCACGAGGGGTGTTTTTCCGCTTCCTGTGGCGGTGCGTATGATGATAATCATCATCTACTGAGCGATGTCGCTTCCGCCTGAATGCATCTCCATATGCTGCCCATTTACTCCGATTGCCACCAAAGTTAGAGTTACTACCGCCACCATTTCCCACCGGGGTGACAGCAGCAGCAGCAGCAGCAGTTGTTGTTGTTGTTGTTGTTTTTGTTATTGCGGGCGTGAAGAGATGATCAACATCTGTCGCCGGGGCCGACATCCTTGCGAGTACTGGGCACTCCACTGCGGCTAGCAGCTGCACGGGATGCATGCCCTCCCCAAAGGAGGAAAGAACACCTGCCGCAGATGATGCACCCAGCTCTTGCAACCGCTTCTCCAGCGCCGCGCGGAACGTCACCACATAGCTCTTAACGAGGCCCATGATGCGCCGCGTGTGCAGAAGGAGTTTGTACGCCTTCCAGTCGCTAAGAAGTGTAGCTTCCTTGAGGAACCGCGTCACAGCACGTGTTGTATCGGCGATAAGAAGCCGCAAAAGCGCCACAGCATCCTTCTCCGAAGCCGGGAGACAGTGACGAGTCCACACACCCCCGTCACTGCCCCACTCGGATGCCCCCGCCGATACGTTCCCCTGAGGCTGCTGCTCTTGTTGTTGTTGATGATGGTGCACTCCATGTGCGGGCCGGGCGGAGAAGAAACTAAGTTTATACGGCAGCGCAACATCGTCGATAATAACACCCAAAAGTGCGGAGAGCGAGGCACACTCCAGTTTTGTTGCGTGCGTAAGTTTCGTGTTTACTTGCAACACCACCCAGCGCACCACCTCCAAAAGAACCTGCGGCTCAAACTTTCCCGTAGCCGCCATTAGCCACTTTGTCAGTGCTACGCCAGCCGCCACACCGTCCACAACCGACATGCGGGCGCGCTGCATGAGCAAAGCAACAACTGTCTCAATGTACGGCTTCACCACCGCAAGGGGTAGTGGTCTCCCGTCTTGGTGGTGCGGCAATTGCGCCCCGCCCTTACCCCTTCCATCATTGCCTTTCTTGACGCACATGCCATCTGGTGCTGCACTTCCCGGGATGCTCGCTGCCGTTTGTGTGTCGGAATTAGCGGGGACGTCCGCGGACAAACCCATCGCCTCTACACCTGCCTCCATCTTGAGCCCATCCAAAGCCGAAGCCGAAACTGCAACCGCATCATCGCCGCTGCCATCCCCATCCTCACCTGCTACCAACCCCGCCGCCCCCTTCGATCGCCTCTCCTGCTCCTCCTGCGCCGCTTCGCCATTGCGACGCCACTGCTCACGGAGTACTTGCACATCCTTCTCGATTGCAGCCTCCATTGCGGCAAGCGCGTGCACCCGCACACCCGAGTCCCTTTCCCTCGCGGCGTGCTGCTCCAGGGTGACACGACGCGCTAGGAGTGTCTTCGTCGGGATGCACTTCATGTATGTACGATTACAGCTCCGAAGCAGCGCCATCGCACATGACCCAGCGCGCGCATCAAGATCCTCAAACTCTGCAGCACAGAACCAGTCGTGCCACGCGTGTGGCTCTGCGGAGCCGTCTCCACACTCGGAAACAGCCGTGGAAGCGGTGATGTCAATATCCAGAATATTATCCTTATTATTATTGTTATAGGCCGTACCTGTTCCGGAAAGGGCACAACCGCCACGCAGCAGGAACGCCATCGGCAGAGGTGGGGTCCATCCAGCGCCTCCTCTGCCGCCCACCGTGGCAACAGCCGCTGTTGCCACACGGGGTGCGGAAGCGGAGGATTTACTGAGCACACATAACCGTCTCACAATGGCACGCTGGACATCCTGCCGTCTGGTGGCATCCCAATATGTGACGCTGCTGCACAGACGAAGAACACCAAAGAAGACAGACGCCATGGCATCCATCGTTGCGGGATCGTCTACGGAGCGGCGGTCCGCTTCGCCACGCACACGAGCGGCAACAACCACACCCACATGAGCCACAATGTCGATAAAAAGTTCGCGTACCATTGTGTTATCCCCCTCCGGCGACATCCCTGCAACTGAAGTTGGCGGCTTCTTCAACGGAGTCACAGCCATGGGGGACATCAGCAGCTCATGGAAAAACTGCAGCGCGTCATTCTTCGCGTTCAGAGCCAGGCGCAGTGGTTGACGGGCGTAGTACCCGCGAGGCAGCTCCTGGAAATACGCCACTTCTGCCGAGAGCGGGTAGCGTAGGGCGCAGCTCAGGTGTTCGTAGTCCGTCGCGGTGCTGTAGTCGACGCCAATTGCGCGCAGCGGTGGGAGAAAGAATGCCACAAGGCCACGGCACTGGAGTTGCACAATGTGATGATGCAGGTACGTCATCATCATTCGCCCTGGAGCGAAGAACCGCCGGGCGGCACGGCGAACGTGATGAAGCGTCGTGACATCAAAAACGGGCGTCTCAGTGCAAATAAAGGCCAAGAACATGAGCCATTCACTCGCCGCCGTGCCGGCGTGAATAAAGGCCGTAAAGGACTCGTCAAATGCTGCAGCAATAAACTGCTCCACCAACCGTGAGAAAGTAGTAGCCTCAGCAGAGACGGTGTTGTCCTTCGCATTGTCATCAGTTCTGTTGCCGTTGCCGTTGCCGTTGGCAGTGGCAGTGGCAGTGGCAGTGGTGGCAAACACATCACAGAGGCTCTCCAGCGCCCGCTCGATGTAGCTAAACACTGCCAGGTACTTGGGAAAAAATGCCCTCGCCACCTCATTCCCTTCCAGCGGCTCCTCAGCAAACGCGGTAGCACGGGAATCGTTGGCTCGCTCCTTCTCTGTAATGGCCGCCTCGCAATCACACGCGGCCGCCACACTGTTGACGGGGCACAGGGAGGTCGACAGGAAGTGCCGAAGCGTCGCAAGTGGGCGCTGCACCAGCAGTACACGCAACACTCGGATGCTGACGCCCACGGGGGAACTTTTCGTGTCCAATGCACATGAAAGAACGTGGTTCATCTTCGTGCTGCACGCCTCCACCAGTGTTCGCGGAGCGCATCCTCCTCCTCCTCCTCCTCCTCCACTGCCTGTCGTTGCGGTGGACGAAATGGAAACATCCCCCACCTTGTACCAAACCATGAATGCCTTCAGTGCAGCATGCTGCCTCCCATCGTTGTCATCGTCATCGCCTTCGCTCTTGTCATGACCACGTGCGATAAAGAATGTACGCGCAGCAATGTCGGCAAGCACCACCGTCCACGGCGAAGTTTCGTCAAACTCTGCCAACTGCATAAAGACACGTTGCACCTGCTGCTGCAGACGCCGGATCCATTCGCGTGCCTCGACAGTTGCAGCGATGTTCTCAACTTCTTCACCGATGGAGGCAGCGTGACGACCGCCACCACCACCACCACCATCAGCATCATCATCAGCATCGTTGTTGCAGTGATGCCCGGAGCTTCTCACCTCCTTTTCGTGATAACGGAGCGGCACCATTGATCGGAGAAAGTTGCCACACATGGGAAGCCATCGGCCAAGCGATTCCACCAAGACCTTCGCCTTGGATGACGTTGTTACCACCACGTGCCCACGCTGGATACTCTTTCCCGCAGCTGCTGCTGCTGCTGCTGCTGTACCCCCGTCTGGGCCAGCTGAAGGCGAAACGGCAAGTATCTTCAGTACCTGAACTACACGTAACACGAGAGCACGTGCTGCAGCGTGTCGCTTATGCACTAGCAAGGCTTCTTCCCCTCCCTCCTCGGACATCTCTACACCCCACCCCTTCCCCACCACACACACACGCCGCACCTCCTCCTCCAAGTCTTGCAGTTCAAGCAGGAACGCATCCCATGTGTGCTTCACGAATCGTGGAAGTAGCCGCTCTTGCTCAACCGGCGTCATACCCAAGGTGTCCACCAAGAACGAGTGAACGACATCTACCATCGAATCTGCACCCCCTTTGTTCCATTTGGATGCGTATGTGAAGACGACGCCAGTGAGAAAACTGTCCACAAGATGCCCCATGAGAGAATTTTCATCACCCTCACCAGCGGCTGTCCACCGTTGTGCCGCCCACTCGCCAATGATGGCGTGAAGCAGCATCTGATGGGATGTGCGACGCAATGCAACATGTTTCCCACCGTCCACATGCACTTCGCTTCGCGCGCCCACCCCAAAATTGTCGGTGGAGGTCTCCTGCTGCTCATGCTGCGCAGCAACCAAGGCACCGAAGAGCCGGTTCCGCACGAGAATAAGCTCATCATGTCGCTCCATCAGCCTTGTATCGTTCGCCGCGGCGTCAGCGCCATCCGATGTGGTGCAGGTCGTCGTTGCTGCTGCTGCTGCCGCCTCCAGCAAGTCCCGCGCCAATTCCTTGGCATCTTTGATGCAGGAAAAAATGGTGCCCTCTGCCATAGGGTGCGGGAGTACTAACTCAGCCTCCTCCAAGAGCCGCCGATGTGTCCACCAGGGTTCATCCGTTGACCCCCCATTCTCCACCTCTTGATATGGTTTCTCTGTCATTTCCCTTTCTACCCTCTTGTGCCTGAGCTCGCCCGCTTACTGTGACCCCCTTCTTTTTGCTCTAATCAAAGCCCTCCACGGAGGAAGAGAGAATAATGATAATAATCATGAAAGGGTAAACTAGACATGTGCACTAGCGAGGTGGAGAAATATACACGCATATGAATATACATGCGTGTGTGTGTGTGTGTGTGCGGGTGCAATGCAAGAGAAGATGTTCGTTGAAGCAAAAACAAAATAACAAAAAGGAGGGCACGAAACGTGAATGCAACTGAAGAAATTTCCCAACAAACAAACAACAGAAGTAAATGAAGAGAGATGCCTTTGCTAAAATTTAAAGCGCAGACCCTCTATAGGGGGCGCCGCCACCGCCACCGCCGCCTCCATCATTCAAACAAGCAGCAGTGAATCGGTATGGCAACAAGTTGGCGACTCGGTGACGCACAAATACAAATGTTTATTATTATTATTATTATAAATATATAAATATTAGTTGTTGTTGTTGTTGTTGTATCTGCGCTTCTTCTTACCATCCATCGACACATCCATATACCTCTGTTGTTCTCCATTACGGTGTCTTGTCAAGGCTTCGCTGCAACGCGAGGGAGCGGCGGACGTAGAAGGTGTGCTCCGTTGGGCTTTGCTGCCGAATTTCAAAGTACTGCGGGTATTTCTCGAAGAAATGAATCGCCTTGACAGCCGGTTTCCCCATGTACTTCACACGCACCTCTTCAGGGATGCCAAGCTCTGTGAAGGGAGACCATTCATTGGGGATGTACTGCAGCACCGCGTTGATACGCTGCTGCTTCTCCGCGAGGGGATCATGCTGCAAAATCCGTGAATTAATGTTTTCTGCTGATGCCGATGCGGATGCCGATGCTGGAAACGAAGACGACAACGAGAGTGGAGCCTCAAGTGGTGGTTGCTCATTAATCATGGGCCGCACATTTGCCGGGACTAGGTGTGGCGGGGAGCAGTAAATCATTCTGTTTCGAGGACTGCCCTGCTGGTACACCATAAAATGCTGCGGGTATTGGAGCAGCAGCTGCTCCAGTGGGATCTTGCTTTTCACCAACGTCTTCTTGCTTGTTGACGACAGTGCTCGAAATAGCGAGCCAATCGGCACAGGTCGGCTAAGCACAACCTGAATCTCCTCCAGGAGGTTGCCAAGCGCCTCCTCATCGCTGCTGGTGGTGCTGGTGCTGGTGGAGGTGGTGGCAGTGTTGCATTCCCCAGTCACCGGGGTCGAGGGCGGTGGGGCCTCCCCACTTTTAACTTGCGGTTGCTGCCGAGCACCGTCACCGGTGCCCAGCGTGACGTGACGACGCTGCTGCGGGCCAACCACAGTGGTTCCACAGATGGCAACCTTCCTATTTGGAAACACAAGAGGGAGACACGACGCCGCCACCATCACCTTCCTCCACCCTAATGTCATACGTGTTGCCGCGAGCATCGACTACCGCCTCTACAAATAAATATATATATATATATAATGATTTCCTCTGACCGCTTTTGATTTCGTCGTCGCACCCCCCCACCGCGCAGGGCCCTCGAATGGGCGAAGGTCGAGGGAGGCACCGCACGAGAGGAGACGAAAGAGACCAAAAAAAAAAACAAAAACAAAAAAAAAACAAGAAGATTTGCAGGCAATGCATGTAAAAGCTCGCGGCGCACGACGAGGTGGCACGGAATCAGGCGCCTGGAATTACAATGGCTCCCTCCCCCAGTGTCAGCCGGTGGGCGACACAACGAGGATGCGCAGGAGGACAATTCCACCCGATGCAGTGGAGGGAAACACGGCGAGACGCACTTCAGCGGCGCCTCTCCATCACGCACTCCTACGAGGAAAATGACAACACCAACCCCCCCCCCCCCCCCCCCCCCCCCCCCCAAAAAAAAAAAAAGAAAAGAAACGGAGAATATACACACACACACACACACACACACAGATCCACAGAGAGACAGACACCGACAGACGGAGAGCAAAAGTAAAAAAGTACAGGAGGCTGAGCGTGCGTGTACGCGTTTGTTTTTGGGAACTCGCCATTTCTTTCGTTATTCCATCGGCCATTTCTGCTCAGTTGCCCACCCCCCACTCTCTCGTTTTCTCTCTCTCTCTCTCTCTCACGCTATGCCGCCCGTGGACGCAGCACCTCACTCCGCAGGACGGCGGTGTTCCCCGCCCACTGCCGCCAGCGCCGCAGTCCCTACCACAGTGAAGACGGTAGTAACGGCAGAAAGAACGAAAGACAAACAAGAGGTCTGAGAGCCGCCCCACAAATTTCTTTGCACCCCTCCCCCCCCCTTTCCCTCGTCGGCGCGCGGTCCACGTGGTGCGTTCACGCCGCGCATCTGGGGGAAGCGGCTGCAATTACTTTTCGAGGGTGGGGGATGCATGTGTGAAGAATTACTCTGCAACACCGTACAGGAGGTTACTGTGTGTGTCTCCTCACCCCGCACGCAATACAAGGGAAGGAATGGAACAAGAACGGCAACACGAGAGACGGGGCGGGCGGGTAAGCAATCGATGCAAAGCGTTACCATTAGCCACCATCCTTCTCTTCCCTAGCGACGCGACTGCGTGCCGAAGCTACGCCCTTCACCCCCCATCCTACCGCCCTCAGTACCAGCGCCACGACCCCTAAAACCACCGCGACTGTGAACGTGACCCTGACCGTGACCGCGACCACGACCGCCTCCATCACCGCGACCGCCGCGACCACCTCCATCACCGCCACCGCCGCGACCGCGACCGCCGCGACCACCTCCATCACCGCCACCGCCACCGCCACCGCCACCGCCACCGCCGCGACCGCGACCACCTCCATCACCGCCACCGCGACCCCGACCGGCGCCGCGACCCCTAAAACCACCACCACCACGCCCGCCGCGGCCGCTACGGCCAGCAGGGCGTTCGTTGAGTCCAAGCATCTCCTGCATCGTTTCCTTCTGCTTCTCCCTGGCAAGAAGCTTCTGGTACGCCAGCGATGTGGCCGCCACGTAGAGCACACCATCCATGGGATTTGCCTTCACGACGAAGAGCTGTTTGCGTTGCTCCAGAAAATTCTTGAGGCCGCCGAACTTTTCCGAGATCGCTTCCTGGATATCGGACGACAGCTGCGCGTTGAGGCTTTTCACCGATATAGCGCCATTCTGTGGAATGTGTTTCACAACACTCATGAGAATCTTCGAGTCATCGCGCATCATGATTCGTGTGACATCACTGAGTTCACCATCGCCAGTTTGATTGATGACGACTCGTCGGACTGCAGTGCTACCAGTGCCATTACCACCGCCGCCGCGGCTGCTCCCACTTCCATCACCGCCGTTTCCACGGCCGCGACCGCGCCAACCACCACCACCGCGTCCACCGCGCCAACCGCCACCAAATGTTCCCTGTGCACGTGCTGAAACGAGGAGCACCATCGGACGATCCATGCCAAAGCGACTAACACCCGTCTGAGGTGCAGGAGATGCTCTGAGCAAGGCCGCAAAGAAGCCGCTGCCGAAGCACGTGGAATGTAATATTCGTCGCATCTGAAGTGTCATTTGTAATTATTTTATTTTATGTTTCGGTGGTTGTCCAAAAAAAAAAAAAAATGCCCCTCCCCCCCTCCCCTCTTCCCTTGCGAGCTTCCAACTAACGCTACCACTTCTGTATGTGATAATGGCAACACCACTGCAACAATAACACGGAGGACTAAACCTTGCTGGTTGATATTCCTCTCCAGACCTCCCACCTCTTCCCAAGTGTGTCTCCCACAGCCACGCACAGAAGGCCAATGAGTCTCTATCGCCAACCCTTCCCAACTCCCGTTCAGTCCTATTTTCCCCTTCTGAGTTGTTGCAAGAATCCACCCGTATGCAGACGACAAGAGGCGAGCAAAACACGAACGGCAGCAGAAACAGGAAGAGCGAAAGAGTGAAGGAAAAAGAATGGGGACAATCCAGGGAAAGCACTGATTGAGAGCAGAAACACACACACACACACAGAAATAAAAGAAGATTAATGATGAGCACACAGGCTGGTGCCACGGAGCAACTGCTGACGATGATGATGAGCGAGGGGGGGGGGGCAAAAGAGATGCCAATGGAGTACACGAAACGAAGGCAACACACGAAACACCTTATCCATCAGCCAGCACACCCATCTTCTTGTTTTGTTCTGTTCCTCGTGTTGTTACGGGTTGCATCGATGGCTCCTCCGCACGTCAGCCGCACGCCATCGTAGA